>PVIH01009834.1:0-79572 GCA_004025045.1 Sigmodon hispidus | reverse complement strand
ACTTTATTTATTTATTTGCATTGGTGTTTGCCTGGAACTGGAACTACAGACAGTTGTTAGCTGCCATGTGGGTGCTGGGAATCGAACCCGGGTCCTCTGGAAGAGCAGACGGTGCTCTTAACCACTGAGCCATCTCTCCAACCCCGAATATGCAACTCTTGAGTGCTCAGCCAGAAATGGGATATCTATATCAGCACACCTTACCTTATCCGAGCCCTGGCCACTAAGGCTCTGGAACATCATAGAAGAGGAAGCAGAAAAAGTATAAAAAAGCCAGAGTATGAGAAGTGCAGTGAAAAGTTGTCCGCTGGCTATGACATACTGTTGTACATATGAACTCACAGCAGTGGTGGTTCCTTAGAGAAGACCTATGTTAGATCCAGCCAGCTAAATATTCCATCATGGATTAGGGAAGGGCTGCTGAAGCCCCAACTCCAGCTGAGGAGCTGTTGGCCATTGGTAGCATGTAATGGAGGAAGAATCCCTTTTCCTCAGATGTGTGACCCCTAGAAAGTTATCCATGTCCCAGTGGATGACCTCTCACTCATGCACACATAGGAGCACTAATTATACTCAGAAGATAACAATAATAAAAGTACAATATGAATTTGGGAGGAGTTGTGATGAAGAGGTTATTGAAGGAGTTGGAGAGGGGGATAAAGGGTGGGTAACATCAAAATACATTGTGTACATGTATGATATGGCCAAAAAATAAATAAAATGAAATGGTAACGATAGCCTGAAAAATGGCTCAGCTAGCCTGAGTGCAGGCCTGCTGCTATGAGCTTGCTCAGAGGATCCAAGGTGACAGGAGAGAACTGGCTCCCTTTGACACCCCCCCACAGTTGTCCTCTGACCTTCATACCTGCAAGCAATAATATTGATATGCGTTATCAATATCTCAAGCTTCAGTTGGCTGGAGGAATAAGGTAAAGTTCTTTCTTCTGAGGCTGTGATTGGGTAGATGCTGGAAGAGTTTGGGAACTCCACGTTTCTTTTTTTATTAATTTATTTATTATGTATACAGGATACAGAAGAAGATACCAGTTGTCATCACAGATGGTTGTGAGCCACCATGTGGTTGCCGGGAACTGAACTCAGGAACTGAACTCAGGACCTCGGGAAGAAAAGTCAGTGCTCTTAACCTCTGAGCCATCTCTCCAGCCCTGGGGAACTCCATGTTTCTAACCACACCTTAGCAAATGCTGCTGCTTCACTATTACAGTTTTAAGACCACTGCCTTGAGATAGCTACCCAATTATTCCGAATTGACTGTTCATTAGAATTACCAGCTGAGTTCAAGTGCTACCTAGCCCCTATTCTCCAGATGTTTTGAAGCTATTAGTCTGGAATGAGAATATAATATTCAGTAGTTTCAAAAGTTTCATGAGAGGTCATTTCCAAAAGGTTTTGTCAGACTGTGGAACAAAGACCTCTTAGGGCTGTAACCAAAACATAAATAAATAAATAAATAAATAAATAAATGTTTTTCTAGGATACTGTAAATACTTAATAGTGACCTATTTTCCTAAGGAAACTTAAAGTTGTTGGAGGGGTTAGGTGGAGAGATGGTTTAGTAATTAGGAGCACTTGCTGTTCTTGCAGAGGACCCAGATTCAAGCCCAGTTCACAGCACTGACATGGCAGTTTACAATGATCTGTAACTCTAGTTCCTAGGGAATCTGACATCCTTTTCTGGTCTCCGAGGGCACCAGGCATATACATGCAGTCCAAACACCCATACACCCCCAAAAATTAATTAAAAAATATTTAATTGTTGATTGCAAAGGGTTGTGGAAAATGTACAATTCAAAGTTTAAAAAGTTTCCTACGCAAGAATATTCACCATCATTCAAAATATCCCTAAAATGGGAACAACTTAAATAAATATATGAAGTGGTAAATGAATGCTCAATTTGTTATATCCATACAATGGAGTGATATGCATGCATAAAAAGGAATTAAATACTCAAGCTGGGTATGGTAGAGCATGCCTTTAATCCCAATACTCAGAAAGGCAGAAGCAGGCAGATCTCAGGTGGAGTTCAAGGCCAAACTGGTCTGTAGAGCAAGGTCCAGGACATCCAGGCTGTTACACAGAAAAACCTTGTCTTGAAAAACTAAACAAAGAAACAAACTAAAAGAACCCAATGACAACCATTGGTAAAGTGAATGAGATCAATCACAAAAGGCTACATATTATGAGACCCTAATCAGAACTAGTGGTTAGAGCTGATGAAGTTTGGGGAAATGAGGAGGTAATAGCCATAGATTTCCTCTGGAAGGAATGGAAATGTTCTGAAATTAGAGACTCTGATGATTGGATAATACCTTATAAATATACCGTATACAACAGAATTGTAGTCTTTGAAGTGGATGAATTTCAGGGCTGCAGTTTAACTCAGTGGTGCTATTTGCCTTGTGTGCCTAAGGCCCTGGATTTAATCCCTAGAACTGCAAAGCAATTTTAAAAATTAAAAGGATAGATTTTTATGGTCTGTGTATTCTATGTTAATAAAAACCCCTCAGCAAGTAATATCCAGCCCAGTCTAGTAACTGGCACTGTAATTGTGTCTGCTGTATGTGTAGCATTACCTGAAGTGACTATGATAGTCAAGAAATGCAGAAAACAGCCTTGGGTGATAAGGAACAACTAAAGGTTTTCTCTGTTGTATTAAAAAATATGCTTTTTCTCCACTATGGAGCTTCTTCAACAAATTAAAAAGGGAACTATCAAATGACTCAGCTACATCACTCCTAGGCATATCCTCAAAGGACTCTGTTCTGCCACAGAAATACTTGCATATCAATATTTATTGCTTCATTATTCACAATAGCAAGGCAATAGAAATGTCCAAGTAGCCCATCAATAGAAGAAAGGCGAATGAAAATGTGGCATATAGACACAATGAGATTTTACTCAGCCATAAAGAAAAGAAATAAGATCATGAAATTTGCAGGGAAATGGATGGATCTGGCAAGTATTAAGTGAGATGACCCAGACTCACAAAGACAAAAATCCCATATTCTCTCTCATAGGCAGATGTTAATTTTTTATTTCTTGACTATTGCACACTTAGGTACAGTGTGTTGTGATTATATTCACCTCATTACCCTTTGTTATGCCCTATGAAACCTTTCTTCTCATCTAATCCCCCTCTTGGTGGCTACATTAGAGATAGTGGCATCCTCTCTTCCAGCAACCATAATGGTCATTAACCCCTCACTACAGGATGGAGCTTCTTAGGTACCATATATATTTTGGAGGGAAATGGGCAGACCCTAACTTTCAATGTTTCTATCTATGTAAATAAGTGAGTGTAGAAGAGGGTATAGGCTGTTCAACTAGATGGAGGCCAGGCACAGGGAATAAGAAGTGATGGGAAGAGGGAGAAGGGCATGTGACATGAAAGTGGAAATGTTATTGGGAGGGCCTAGTTCTCTGCGTGCTAATAAAATAAACACTATTTCCTGAAATATTTGGGTGACTTATTAGAACACATTTAATTTAATCAGAATCCTCATTTACCATGTTTGCCAAGCAGCAATTAACTGTTCACATGTTTGATCTTCTTTAAACAATAAGAGATGGTCTTTCTATTTGTTTTTTATGCTTTGTGTTTTGAGGGTTTTGTTTGTTTTGAGACAGGGCCTCACACTATAGCCCTACCTGGCCTGGAACTTGCAATGGAGACCAGGATGGCCTGGAACTTTGTGCTAATCCTCCTGCTTCTGTCTCCTTAGTGCTGGAGTTAAAGGTCTGCAACAGCCACACTCAACTAATAGTTGTAACTGTGTTTGATGTTAAGTCTAGTTATGGCTCCATCTTTGGTTTCTTATACTTACTTAGTAGGTAGAATTTGTGTGAACTGCACATGTCTAAATGCTGTCTCATTGTTTGCCTCATTTTATTCCTTTCTCTTTAATCCACATGGAGCACATTCCTGACATTTAAATCATTTTCTTGGGCTTATCCAATATTAACATCTGTTGACAGTATGGTCTATGCATTTTCACACATTTTATTATACAGATGCCCAAAAATTGAATCCAAAATGTCTCTTCTATCTCTTTTCACATAAAATGTCAAATACTTTATTTGAGTGCTTTAAAGTCCTACCTTACCTATCTAATAACTAAATAATGACTAAATAATATTTTCTTTTAATATATAAAGTATAATTTATAGCATGCCTTCTTTTGAAAGACTTAAGTTGTAACAGTTTCTTTTCATGTTTTTGTTTTGCCTTTGGAATACAGATATAAACATTAAAAAACAAAATTATGAATGTACTAAAAGAAAATATTTAATGCATTTATAACACCAGATTAGGGAGAGTTTTTTAACTCTTGAAAAGAAATTTAGAAGCCATAATGAATATTAAAACCAAACTTAATGGGAGAAAAATTTAAAATTGTTGCCAGTATTATAAACAAAGTTAAAACATGTATTAATAAATTGGATTAAATAGTTACAACATATTACAGGGACAATAGTGTTACTGTATAACAAGCTCAAGGAAAATATTTTTAAAATTCAAACTTCAATGGCAAAGTGAATAAAGGATATGGGTTACTTTACAGGAAATGAAATAAAAGTAGCCACACTAATTAAATAAATACAAATTAAAATAATGATGTAGCAACTTTGACTATTAGCTTTGAAAAAATTAAAAATAATTAATGGTACCTTGTTTGGACTTAAATGTAGGAAGGAGAGGTTCAGAAACTGTCACTATAATTAATTTGATACAAAAATATCAAAAGGAGAATTTTGGGGTCAGGTGCGAATCTTGTAAGCTTCAGAAACTTCCTAGATTTATTACTCTTATTTTCTGGGCCTTCATGAGCCTCCTTCTGGAAGAGACTGTTTCAATTTGCAGGAAATAGCTATATAACATTTTCAAGGCTTTAACCTGAATGAGTAAGTCAGTTAAGATATTTGCAGCTCCCTTATTCAAGGGTTGGAAAGTTTTGTATTAGCTTCTCTCAGGGAAAAAATGCAAAGCAACGTCTATCTAACACACCTCAGATAGAGATCAAATTAACAGATCCATCTAGATCTATCTTGGTTTACTATGTTTACTGAATTTACTCACAGAGCACGCATGGATGACCTCCTAAACAGCTATACTGAGTCTCACCCTATCACAGGTGACAATTTCCTCACGGCTATGTAAATGACACTTTGCCTTCAGTTAACCTTCTACTTTACACACTCTAACACTTCCTGAGACCATAGACCATGAGCAGTTTGGGCAGAATTGTATACAGCTGGGAGGGAGATGTAGGAACGCATGACTGGGATGTCTCAGCTGGAGGTCTAAGGACTCTCCTCCTGTTCTTCTATAAGGCTTAACTTACAGAAAGTCAATAGGCCTGATCCTGATGGTCAATTGTAAGTACTACAACTACTCTAATTGTCAGTGACTCTTAAAGATAATGTCCCAGAACAGTAGGCTGACACAAGGAATAGTGAGAGGTGTAGTTTCAAAATGGATGCTGTAGCCTTTTAAAGACTCAGATTGTGTTTTGTTTTTGTTTTTTTTTTTAAAAAAACTTTATTTATTTGCCTTGGTGTTTGCCTGGAACTGGAACTACAGACAGTTGTTAGCTGCCATGTGGGTGCTGGGAATCGAACCCGGGTCCTCTGGAAGAGCAGAGGGTGCTCTTAACCGCTGAGCCATCTCTCCAGCCCCCTCAGATTGTTTTTTAATAGGAAACTTTAAAAGTCTCAAAAGTTTTAAGACCAGGCTGGCCTTGAACTCAGAGATCTGCCTGCCTCTGCTTCCTGAATGCTGGGATTAAAGGTGTGGACCACCCCAGCCCTGCTAGGTTTATCTTTTTGTATGGGGACTGAAGTGAATTGAGACAGGGTCTCTCATGTAGCTCAGGCTGGCCTCAAACTTACTATATAGCTCCTTCTGTATCTCTTGAATGTTAGGGTTACAGGCATATATAATATTAGTATATATAAAATATATATACAGCTTAGCACATAGTAGGCATGATCAACTGAGCCAGGGTTTGTTTGCCCCCCCTTACTCCCTCCCTTCCTTCCTTCCTTCTTTCTTCCTTCCTGTCTTTAATTGAAAGTGATTCTTTCCTCATACTATACATCCCAAGCCGTTTCCCCTCCCTCCACTCCTCCCAGCCCTCCCCCACCTCTCCTCTCCTCCAGATACACACCCTTTCCATTTCCCTTCATAAAAGAGCAGGCCTCCAAAAGACAATAACCAAACACAACAAAACAAGATACAATATGACAAGGCAAAAGCCCTCATATTGAGGCTGGACAAAGCAACCCAATAGGAGGAAAACAGTTCCAAGAGCGGGCCAAAGTCAAAGACACACACTCTTTCCCACTCTTAGGAATCCCACAGAAACACCAAGCTAACAACCATAGCCTACATATAAAAGAGCTGGTGCAGACCCATGCAGGCCCTGTGCTTGTCACTTCAGTCTCTGTGAGCCTATGAGAGCCGTGCTTAGTTTATTTGGTGGGTCATGTTCTCCTGATGTCCTCCATCCCCTCTGTAGACTCCATCCTACAGTCTTTCCTTTTCCTCTTCCACGGAGGGTTCTCTAATCTCTGAGGGGAGAGCCCCAACGGAGACCTCTAACTTAGACCGTTTCTCTGCATAGTGTCTGGCTGTGGGTCTCTGCACCTATACTAATCTGCTGCTGGAGGAAACCTCTCTGATGATGACTGGACAAGGTGTAAGTATAGCAGAATATCATTAGGAATTATTTGACTTTTTGCTAGTCGTGCTTGGCTTTACCCTAGGTTTAGGTCTCTGGGTATCCAGTCTCTCATACCTGAACATCCGGGCACTGGAGGGTATGGACTCCCTCTCAAGGCCTGGACCTCAAGTTAAACCAAACATTGGTTGGCCATTCTCACAAGTTCTGTGCCACCATTGTCCCGGGTCAAGGGTGAAACATGAATTCTAGTTTGTATTTAATGAGAATTCAGAACCAGATATCTGGGCAAAGCTGGAATATCAGAGAGAGGAAACAGACCACAGTTAAATATCGCCCAGCCCACTTCTCAGGGTAAAAGCTATCTTCCAGCTTCCTCAACCTGGCCCCTCTTCGCTTCTACAGAATAAATCTCTGTCTTCTTATGCCTGCCTTAAATACCCTCTTCACCCAATTATTTCACTTCTGGGTTCAACTCTGCATCATACTCTAGAGTTAAGATTGAAATGTGGGCTACTACTGCTTCTTAGTTAGGCCTTGAACTCACAGAAACTCAAAAAGATATTTGTCTCTGAAGTTATGCGGTTAAGGGTGTAGGTTAGCACTCCAGGTATTTCCCCATGCTGGGATCAGAGTTACTACTCTCTGACCCTCCTGGCTTGACTGTGGGTGGATCTGTTCTCTGATAATCCAGACTGGTTTTATTAAATATAAAGCATATCACCACACAAGGGGTTTGTGTCTGGGTTGGTGTTCAGGTTTCTCTTTCCATAATCTGCAGAATATCCTTTTAAACCTAAGAGAACAGAACGTAGGGGTGCAGGCTCCATGCATGCACAAGCCTGACCTCTCTACATTCAATGAGCTGTGTGGATGTTATCCACAGCAATAGGGCCCCACAGTTACATTTTAGAGAGTGACCTTCTGTCTTTGCATCAGCCTAGGTTTAGCAATCTCCATGGAATCCCCTCAGCCACCAAAACTACCAAATACAACCCAGTCTCTCCACAGGAAGCCATCCATGCCTGTCTACCAAATAGTGCTAGCTCAGACTCTGTATCCTCCATTCCTAGGCGGGGTCTCGTTCAGATCACCTTCATAGATTCCCGAATGTTTCCACTGCACTCGTTTCCACACTGACCCCAATTTTGGCCGTCTCTCCTTGCACTCTCTTGCCCTCCTCCTCCATCTGACCCCTTCTACTGCCATCCCCACCTGCCCACAGCCCACCCAGCAAATCTACTCAACATCCCCTTCCCAGGAATGTCCATGTGTCTCCCCTCGAGCCTCCTTTTTACCTAAACCCTCTCAGTTTGTAGACTGTTGCTTGATTATTATTTGCTTAACCACTAATATCCACTTATAAGTGAACACTTACCGTATTTGTCTTTCTGGGTCTGAGTTACCTCACCTGGTATTTTTTTTCTAGTTCCATCTATTTACCTGCAGATTTCATGATGCCAATATTTTTAATGGCCAAAGAATACACCATTGTGTAAATGTACTACATTTTTTTTTTAAATCCATTTCTGGTTGAGAGACATCTAGGGCAAGGGTTCCTATACTCTGGCTTTTGTCTGATTTCTGGATTTAATCTCCCATCTAGTCGTTAATTCACCTTGATTTCAAGGTATGTTTTATAATTTAATTTAAATTCGATTTGTATTGAATGAGAGCCTGAGCCATATATGGGGGGGGGGAGGGCTAAAACATCAGAGAGAGGAAGCACCACAGTCAATTCTCACCCAGCTGTCTTGCAACTTCCTCAGCCTTGCTCTCGGTTGCCAGTCACTTCTGTCTCTGCTGGGTTTCTATGAGCCCTTATATACCCTACCCCAACCAGATTAGGATTTAAGGCTATAGCCTTGAACTCACAGAAACAGAAGTTCTGTCTCTGGAGTTAATGGATTAAGGGTGTAGGTCACCTCTCCTGGCTTTCCCTGTGCTGGGATTAAAGGTGTGTGTGATTGACTCAGCTGTTTATCCTTGTATTCAAGGATCAAGGATTTCCTGAGCTGTCTGCCTAGGATTTGACTGTGTGCTGCCTCCGATATTACAGGATTTATTAACTATCCAACAAATTTCCACAATGTTTAGTGCACAGAACTTTATTAAACACACTAGGTCAACTTCTCTAGAAGTAGATTTCAAGTTAGGGATTTGGGTTTTTATAATTTGCTCCAGCAGAGCCTTTAGGGAGAGTGGAGTAAAGGGAGAATGGGGGAGGGGAGAGCTGAGCAAAAAGGTAGGTTTCAGTAGTCTGAATGTCCAAAGCAGATCAACACCACAAAGGCAAAGGGGCCATGCTAAGCACTCATTGCCTTCAGGTTGGCTGGGGGGATGTGGCAGGCTGCTGTTGTAATAATGCTTAATGATCTCCACCCAAGGCAGTCACCAGTCCTCCAAGCAATTTTCCAGAGAAGGGGATTCAGGCCACATTCATAGCAGCTGAGGGAGGATGGGAATACTGTTAGGAAAGGAATGGGCAGTTTCTTTTTCTTTTTTTCTTCCAAAAGATTTTTTATATTTTTCTTAAAATAAAAATTTATACAACATGCTTCATCTTGGTTTCCCTCCCCTAACTCCTGTCAGAGCCCACCTTTCACCCACTGAACTCCATATTTCCTTTTTTTTCTCTATCTTTTTAGAAAATTAACAGGTAAACAAACAAACAAAAACCAAGCAAACCAGATTTTTTTTTTTAAAAAAAAAAAGAAAGGTAAAAATCCTTTCTGAAGCTTATTCTGTCCAAAAATGTCCTAATGCATCAAAAAGGGGTGCTTTATTAATCATGAAGAAAAAAAAATCATCCTCATCCTATTTTCATGCTTGCTTGGCCTTTTTGATAGGGAACAGACAAATTTAAATAAAAAACTCCTCAACATTATTGTTTATATAGATATATATTGTTTGGTGATTTTATATCATGCATCCCATCACACTCAGTTATCAGTCCTCTCAGATTCATACCCACTCTTATGATCTCCCCAGTTACAAAACTGCCCAAGGAATGGGTGGTTTCACTTCCTCACTCTGACTCCTCCTCCTATTTCTTTATCTTGGGAAATATTTTCCTCTTTCATCTATTCCTAATTCTTCTTTGTCTCAGGCCAAGTTCAGGTACTACTTTTTTCAGAGTCTTTGCCTGAAAATGGTCAGTTAAGTCCTACCTTTATATGCATCCCCCTCAGTAAGTATGTCTGTGCCCCTCCCAACATTTACCATAGGATATGGAAAATGATCTGTTGGGCCTTCTCCAGTGGATCAGCAAGACAGGAATCATGTCCTGTTTGTCTTTTTACCCCAGGCATGCAGCAAATGCCAAGGAAAGCAGTCCTAAACAAATATCTGATGAACTGAATACCAAGTAACTAACTTCCTGTGTTCCTGTGTGGTCATGTAAAGACAATAAGCTCTGCTGCCAATGACTTCTATCCACAAGTGACAAGAGAGAAAACTCAAAGACTATATTTGAGATAGAGCCGGTGACTTGTGACAAACTGGTTTCTAAGTACAGCCAAGTCAAAATTCTGTTTTTGTTACATTTAAAGTGCATAACCTGCATTCTTACATAACAGGGGTTCAGTGCTGTTGATTTTTAGAAGGAGCCACAAGGAAGAGAAAAGAATGATAAAAAAGAAGTAAAGTGTTTCTTCTCTGACTAGTGGAAATGGTTGGGTGTAAGAGTTGGTTAAGAACTTTTTACAGCAGTGATTTTTTTCAGAGGTGGGGCCTTTGGAAGGTAGTCACATCATAAATGAATTAATTCCTCTGGGAATGCATAGCTTAGTCAGCCTTAGGGGAAGGACTTAGTTATAACACCACCCCCTAACTCTATCTCCATGCACTTCCTGTCCACCATGAGATGAGCCTTTCATTTGCTACATCTCCACCATCATGTATTACTGTCTCCACAGACTTGAAAACAAGTGGACCATGTAACCACAGACTGGCACTTCTGCAACCATTAATCAAATGAATGTTACCTACTTTAAGTGGTTTTTTAAAAAGTATTTTGCCACAACAATGCAAACCTGTTGTATGTCTTTTTGTACGGGGAGATGTGAACAAAAGTGTATTTACCCCTAGCAGGGTACCAATGATATCTAAGAAACAATTCCATCCAAACCCAACGTAGTGAACCAGTACATTTATTAGGGTTCCTTACAGGAGTATGGACACAATGGCAGCTGCATCACCAAAAAAGGCCACCCCAGTGAGAGTGACATTCTTAGAGCGCTCTGCATGACTTGCACACAGCTCAGCTGCTCAGAGATCAGAGGACAGGAGAGGACAGTTCTCCTCCCAGCAAGCATTGCTGCTTGTACAACTTTGGGGCAGGATGCTTTGTGAATCTCAAAAAAATGTGTAGTTCCCAAGCCTCATCAGCCTCTTTTTAGTCTCCCAACTCTTCCTAGGATGGAATGTTTATGGTGAGTATATTGCTACCCAACACTAGACAAAACTCCAAAGATGCAGCTCGGCTCAGGTGCTGCCCATGCTGGGGTTGGGCTTTTGACGTGTCATGTTTCTTTAAGTAACTCCTCACTCACACTTCTGTACGTAACCTGATAAACCTACTGGTTCACTAGGACCTGGTGGGCTCATTTCTTTAGTCTGTTGTCAGAACCTTATCTGGGGTGAGTAGACTTTTGGTTCCTATCTCCCCAGGAAACATCATACAATATGAGGCTGACTAACCCAGAGGGAGGGGCAACAGAAAGGAGATGAATTTGAAAAATATCTAAAAGGCAAACATCTGGCAGGATTTGATAGCCTTGTGCACATGGAGAAAGAAAGCTGAAAGGAAGTTCTGGGTTTCTGGAAGCAGAAAAGGCTGAGGCTGTCTGTGATAGGCCTCTGCACCAGAGGCTATCAGGTGCACCCTGGTGCCACAACCTCCAAAGTGGGATTCCTTTGCCTCCAGTGTTTCTGCCTCTACAGATCACAGGGGGCATGTTGCTATTACCCCCACCCCAGGTATGCGCTAGAAGGAGAATATCACAGTAGGTAGGATGAGGTTAGATGAAGCTTTTAGGGGTTTTGCCCAGAGGCTCCTACACCATACTTGTGACAGGAAGTTACCCAAGTAGCAGAACCCGCTGGGAAGCTTGTGTTGGGACTGCACTGGGCCACGTTTCATCAGCAGCTGTTTTTATTTTTAGCCTATGCCACGTCTTAGAGCAGGTCTATAAATGTCCATACAGCTTGCCATGCCTGTGCCCCAGGCAGAGGGAGCTGCTAAGAAAGGATTATGCCAGGCCTTGTCGTGGGCTCTTAAATGCCCCTGATTTGCAAAAGGCTGGATCTTACTTTGAATTTTCCATCACGATCACCAGCCCTTTTCCCATCAGGTTTTAGAAAAGAGGGTCCTGGCAGAACAATTAGATGGACAGATGTCTATAGGTAAATTACAATAAAGCCAGGTTCCACAGTGTCCTACAGCTCCAGGTGGCCTGCTACTCTGGTTTTCCTGGACTCCTCTGTTGAGCTTCTTGACTCTCTCAGCTATTTGTTCTATTGCTATTATTAAAGACAAGGGATGCTTGTGTTCTGAGTGAGGCAGCTAGCTAATCAGCTTAGGGGCCTCAAGTCTCCTCATCTTTATCTGAGAGGAAGAATAGGCCTTATCTCACAGGAGCATGGAACTGAGCTAAAATACACAGAGGACAAGTGTCTTGCTTATGCTTAGGGAATGAAGCACTTAGTATCAATTTGACACCTCTGGGCAGTGTATTCATTGTCTGAAGCTTAGTTTTAGATTTTGCTATTCTAACTTGTTTCCTGATTATTTCTACGTAACTGGCCAACAGATGACTCAGACTCACCCTGCCCTCGTCACACAGATTGGCCCTCTCTACCTCACTCAACTTTTCCTATAGCTTTATCTCCATCTAATAAACTAAATAGCTTCTTCTTTTATACTATCTGCCTCAAAGGCAGGAGCTTTTGGCCTGTCTTATCTGCTGATGTATATCTAACTTGTAAAGCAATCCAGGGGAGGGGACCCTGGAGAGATTTCTCAGTGGTTAAGAGCATTCAGTGCTCCTTCAAAGGACCTGGTTCCAATTCTTAGCACCTACATGATGGCTTACAACCATCTGTAATTCGAGTGCCTGGAGGATCCAATGCTGTCTTCTTGCCTCCTTGGGTACCAGGCACTCACATGGTGCAAACATATATGCAGGCAAAGCATCCATTGACATTAAATAAATAAATAAATAAATAAATGCTGGACACATAGATGCTGCTACATAAATATTTGTTGAATAAATCCACTCTCCTATGCATTTATTGCCTTATTCCCCACATTAGACAATTTTCTTTTTCCTATTGCATAAGCCAAAATACTGGTTGTTCTTCATTCTGAGTTTGTTTTTTGGCTTTTTTCTCATACTCATAGTTCAGTCCAAAGTTAAGACTTTATATTATTCTCCTGCCCCAGTGTACCTGGCACCCACCCACTTCTTTCTGATCCTTAGTCAAAAAGTTATTGCACCTCGATTACAGAAGTAAACTGCTCGACTTCTGTTCCCATACAGCTCATTCACCATGCTGCAAATATGATGATATTACCAACCCACAGCCCATTGATCATTCTCCAGTACTTCCTTTCTGTCTCCAGGACAGCAGTCAATTCCTAACGGGGCCAGCTAGGCCCTACCTCACCTAGGTCCTGCTCATTTTTCTAAGTTCATTTCTCTGTTCTGCTCCCTCAACCCAGGCTCCCCTACTTTGCAGCCCTACAGACTTTCCTGTTTTCAAAGGGGCCTATTTGAGCCTCTCTGACCATCTTACTTATCTTACCATTATCTGCCTGGAATTCCATCCTTCCCTCTCTGCCTCCAGCAGCCTTCCTTCATACTCTATGCTTATGTCACGGACAGCTTCAAAGTCAGATTCTTCACAAGACCTCTACTCCTCACTACCTCTTCTAGAATATATGCTTCTCCTCAGTGCTTCTAGAGCATTTTGCTTCTTCTTTGACAGCACTTGCTATGCTAGAGCATCTGCTCTTTTGCTTAACCCACCACTAGAAAGTAAGCTTTATAAGGACAAGGCTATATTGATTCTTGCTTTTATTGAATCCATACATAGCATAAACTTATTTTTCCAGTACTGGCAACTGAACCCAATGCCCACTGCATGATAGCTCTTGGTTACTGAACTGTATTCCTAGCCCATTTTGTGTTTCCCTAATTTTTAAAAAGGCTCTCATTAAGTTACCCAGGCAAGCCTTAAACTCTTTCTGTAGACCCACAAGGCCTTGTACTTGTGATCATCTGCCTCAGACACCCAAGAAGCTGGGATTACAGACCTAAGCCAATAGATCCAGCTATAAAACCTTTTATAAATATTAATTAATTAATAAATATAACTTTCTTAACACTCATAGGAGGTGCTATTACTATTAGCATTATATAGATGATGAGGCTGGCAAGGTCAGATAACATGCCCAAACTCACATGTTGATGTATTGAAAAGTTAGAATAACTCAAAAATGCAAGCTCTTATAGCTACAGTTTCTCCATTGCCTTTTATATAGAAGACCCATCCAAGAAATTTTAAATAAAACAAAGAAAAAATGACTAAGCTAATAAACATTGTAGAAATAACATGGTTCTGTGTAGGGGTGGTGGTAAGAAAAGATGTAGGACAGAATATGTTTACATGTCAGCCATGGTGAAAAAAATCTTCGTCCATACCATAGGATGACTAGAGGAAATGGAAGGTGATGGACCAGGATATTTATCAACAGTATGGCATTTACTACTACATTCACTCACTAATACACCCAAAAATATGTTCATGATACAGGTGGCTAGGGTGGGGGAGCTCAGGAAGACAAATGGCAAATAGTAATGTCACCAATGAGAAAATGTAAAGGCAGATCATTGGACTTGTTCAGAAATGGGCCACTGAGAACATCTAAGCAGTTTCCATGGAGTGCTGGAGGAAGAAAGAAGAAACCAGAAGGTATGGGCTTAAGGAATGTGAGAGGATGGAGATAGCATGCAGGGAGACTTTACTCCTCTCGGAGCCATGAAAAGCAGACTTAGGAGAAATCTGATCTCAAGATGTGATGACTAGGGCATGCTTAATGGCCACAGGATTGAATCTTTGGAAATTGAGAAGTGAAATAGGCTTACACTAGGATAAAGCAATCACTTCTATGTGGCAGCAAGCACACTGTGACCAAGCACATGAAGTGTAAGTGTGGCACAAGGCCTGCTAGCATTTGGGTAAAGGGAATGAGCAGTATTAAGTTAGAAATTCCTTTCTAGGAAGCATCTGGTGGTACCAGACAAGAGCCAGGAAGATCTGAATGAAGAAGGATGATGAGGAGGGAGGAAAATAATTTAGGGCCTATTAGTGAATAAAAAGCAGATAATGAATGGAGATATAAGAAAAGAAGAAATGATGTTCAAGAGGTCACAAGTTCAAAGAACATGGGAGGACTGAAAAGACTGGATGGGCAATACAGTTCACAGAGACAATTATAAAAAGATCCATTTACTTGCCAAAAGTCTGGCAATTAAAAAAAAACACTCTGAAACTGAGGAATAGTAGGAAAGATTTGACAGAGGGAGATAAACAGTGTGCTGTAGACCCCTTAAAACAACTTTGTAAGGAACATAATAAGGCAAGCTGCCAAGGGTTGGGTGTGCAGAAGCCGACTGGGGCCCAGATCCAAAAGGTCCTAGATCCACAAGGATACCTTCCTTAGGAGGATGGTGAGGAGGGGACAATAACACAGGACTGGAGAGCCCTAGGAAAGGATATGCAACATAATGCCCAAGCACTTGACAAGACAATGAAAGAATGAAAACTATGATGAATTTGATAATTTCTTTTAACAATCATTTATTGAGCAAATACTTTGCACCTGGCATCAGTCATAGGCTTTGAGTGTTCTCAAAAAATTTATATTCTAGGAGGATCAAGTCGATGTAAGGCGCTTAAAATGTAGCGAAGGACTGGACAGTCTATAGCAGAGAAAGATACAGAAAGACCTCTTGGGTCTTAGTATTAACGTATGACACACAGGTCTGTACAGTATAGCACAATGGAGCTCATTAGGAGAAAACCAGTTGGGGTTTTGGCTTAATCTGAGTAAGTCTATAAATCTACTAAGTTACTACTTTTTGTATATTGCTGCTTCTGCCTTTTATAATGAGATGTGGACAGTTTTCAGATTTTTAGGTTTATATCACTTCAGTTACACTGGAGCTTTTATGCCAAAAAGAATAAATAAATGCCTTGTTGAAGGAAAACAAATACATTATAAGGAGTTTGCCTGCCAGGGAAGATTGTCTACCCTGCAGGACCTGCATGTCCTCAACTGCTGGATAATTGTGTGGCTGGAGCTGTTTGTGCTTTGCTAATGTTGGCAAGTGTCAGTGTTGAAAACGTCCTGCGTTTACTTTCAGGGCTTTTTTTTTCTTTGTAAGACTAACCATGTAATATTATAAAGAGAGATTCTTTGTTGGTTATAAAAGTAAGGCAAACCTGGGAGAAAAGTATAAGAGATCTTTTAAGACTTTTTTAATTTTTAATTCAGTGTATGTGTATTTCTGCATGTGGGTATGTATGTACATATGAGTGCATTCATCAGATCCCCTGTAGCTGCAGCTACAGGTGGTCATAGGCCTGATATGAGTGTTAGAAATGGAACTCGGGTCCTCTGCAAGAACAGTACAAGTGCTTACCACTGAGTCATCTCTCTAGCCTCTAAAGGAGATTTTTAAAAGTCATCTAAAAATACCATTGTGAACTAGTGCACATTATGCCTCAACAGTCCTATATACAAGTGAATAGTCAGAATAAAATGTAAACTCCTCTTGAGTAGTATTTATTCAAACAAAAGACGATAAATCAACCCAATGCATTCATTTGGCTAGGTGAGAATGGCATATTTATTATTAATAACTTATTATTTATAAATTAACTTTAATGAAAATTATAAATTAGGCAAAACTTATTTCTACGTCATGTACCCGTTTTCCCTAAAGTTGTGCAGAATTCTCAGATGGGCCCCGGGATCTGCTCTGGTGCTGTATAGTCTCTTTTCCTTACCTATGGGGGGGGGCGTGACTTGCTTCTGTCATGATTATGTTACATTATATAAGGCTTTATGTCAGCAGATTGGAGAGAGAGCTTTCCCGGCTGGCCCCACAGAAACAGCTGCGTTGTGAACAGGTGATGGAGAGAGTTATGTGGCAGGGAACATTAGCAGCAGGCAGATCTGTGGGTGGCCTTCAGCCTCCATATGTGCAGCCCTGATAAGATGAATTCTGCCAGCAGCCTTCCTGAGCTTTACTAAGCTGATTCTTTCCCAGTTGAGCTCCCAGCTGAAATGTGGCCTGGCCAATACCCTGGCCACAGCTCTCTGAGATGGAGCAGGGAATCCAGCTAAGTCAGACCATGAGATAACACTTAAGTATGTGTTAAGCTGCTGAATTTGTGATAATTTACTACACAGCAATACAAAAGCAAGCACATAGGCATCCGCTGGCCATAAACTTTTATTTACACCCTATCCCATGTAGATACTCTCTTTTTTCAGTAGTACTTAATGATTTATTTTTATTTTCAACTACATAAATGTGTGTGTGTGTGTGCACATGCACATGTGTGTGGTGCCCAGGGAGGCCAGAAAATGATGTGCGATTCCCTGGACCTAGACTTATAGGTAAGTTGTGAGTCACTCCATGTGTGTTTGGGGAACCAAACTCGGGTCCTCTGCAAGAGCAGTAAGCATTCCTATCCAATGAGCAATGTCTCCAGCTCCTTTTCCAGAATGAAAATAGAGGCTTTTCACATCTTTCCACCCTTATTTCCCCAGTAATTCTCCACAGTATATTCCAACACATTGGCCTAAAGTGTGTCATGCATAGCATATTCTCTGGTTGCCTTTTGTTCATACCATTCCTTCTAACCCAGATTCCCTCCTAATTCTTTGCCCATTTCTAGACCATAGACAATTGCTTCCACAGTGTTTTTACTTGCATTACTTTTTATCTGTGGTTCATAAACTATCATGGAATGACTTCTGAATTCTTTTTTTTTAAACTTTATTTATTTATTATTTAGTTATTTGCCTTGGTGTTTGCCTGGAACTGGAACTACAGACAGTTGTTAGCTGCCATGTGGGTGCTGGGAATCGAACCCTGGTCCTCTGGAAGAGCAGACATTGCTCTTAACCACTGAGCCATCTCTCCAGCCCCCTGAATTCTTTTTTCTCAGAAAACAGATAGAGAGAATATATACATAGTCTGTCTACAAACAATATAGAAAATATTTGTACATACGTATGTGGCCTTCTCTTTTTATTTAAATTGTACACTCATTGAACCCCAAGATTCCAACTTATACACAGCACATTGCTAAGAAATCCTCTACATCATCATTATCAGTGCTGAGGAACCAAACCCAGGGCTTCACATGTTTTAGGCAAGCATTCTACTAATATGCTTCAGTCCACCCAGAAATTATCTATATTAAAAATAATGTGACAACAATGGTTGAAGTATCATAGACTGGTCAATGTTTCAAAGCCTGAGAAAGCCTATCTTTACAAAAACACAGCTTAGGGGCACTCTTTTAGTGATAATATACTTTTAAGTAGCTACATGCCGAATACAATCGAGAAAACAACACATATACACTGATCAGGAAGAGGGACTAAGCTAAAGGAATTCAAGCAAGTCTGGCCAGGAAAGAAGTTTGCAGCTACTGAAATGTTTTGGTCTTGACCACTGGCAGGATTGATTGATTGTAGTTAGCACAAGATTTTCTGTGCAGCCTGCCTAAAACATCTGTTTCTGTACAACTGTTGCTCAATTCTCTCTTCTTTTCAAATTCACTATCTTTGAAGCACAAAAGAAAATTCATCCAAAAGACCAAACAAATTACCCTAAAGGCTTCCCAATCCTTTAAAGGAGAATCTGAGTTTAAAGAGGGTCCTTTACTCTCCCACCCCTTACCTCCAGCATAGGTTCAAACTTCAACTCTTAGGCTTGACTCAAGTCCCTCCCCTTTCGCTGTCATCTAATGAATATGCAAATGAAACATAATTGGCAGCCAATGGCGTGGATTCTGGTCACATGGTGCTGATGGTAGGTGAGCAGACAGAAGTTGTGTCAGTGAACAGAGAGGGCTCTCAGTCTGGGGCGAGCGCTCTAGTGAGCGTGGACGGATGCTTAGGCAGTAGTCCTGGCAGCGGCAGCAGCGGCAGGCAGTAGTGGTAGCAAAAGAGGGGAAGAGGGACGGCCCCGAGACCGACACACTCACACTTTCAAGTTCCCTTGGAGGGAGAGGAGTTGGGGCTGCAGAAAGAGGAGGCCAGGAGCTGTCCCATCTATCCCATTCCATCGCCCCCTCTTCCTCTTGCTCCCTGGCTCTGCGAGAGTTCAGGATTTGGGTAGCCATACGTGGCAGCGAGGGCAAAGGGGCCGGGAGAGTGGGGATCAGAACCAAAGGTGTAGTGGAAGATGCCCATCCTGCTGTTCCTCATAGATACGTCCGCCTCCATGAACCAGCGCACTGACTTGGGTACCTCCTATTTGGACATTGCCAAAGGCGCTGTGGAGTTATTCTTGAAGGTAAAAGGAGGGGAGTGGAGAGATGGGGGTCGCTCCTGCGGGATGGGGGGGGGGTTGGACTGAGGTGCTTCTGTAACGTTTGTATCGCTTCCCCTCTTTTCCTATGCGATCCCTCCGTAATCCCTCGCCCCGCAGCTGCGAGCCCGGGACCCGGCCAGCCGCGGAGACAGGTACATGCTGGTCACCTACGATGAGCCTCCGTACTGCATCAAGGTAAACAGGCCAACCGGGGAGCGGCGGGCGGGAAGGGCAAGTGCGTCCACCAGCCTAAGCTGCTGATCCCCTTTGCCTCCGCCCGTGGCGATCCTGCGTCGCCCTGCGGGACGGACTTGGGTGCCCGGCGCCGAAGGCAAGGAGGAGCCAGGCGGTCAGCGGCGGGGGGTCGTAGAAGGGGGCCCAAGAATGGGCAGCCTGTGTAGAGAAGACACTGGAGGGCCAAGCTCATAGCGCGAAGTCCGCAATCGCCTCGGAAGATGGCGGACATTTTGCTTTTGTATAAGGCAGCTGGAGGCTGGGTGAGGGCGCTGCTGAGATGGAAAGGAGGGAGGGGAGGAGGCCGAGGAAGGAGGGCCCAAGGCCCTTGGTGAGGCTGCGGCCCCTTTGCCTGGGACTCCGCCCCAACGAGCTCCTAGCCCTGCGCGGGCTTTCCTGCCGCCGGGGCTCCTCCTCTGGACCCTCCTTCCATCCCTCGGCCCGCCCTGCCCGGGCTTCCTCTCCCTCCTCCCGCTCCGGTCCGCTTCTCCACTACATCTTCCCCTCCTCTTCCTGCCCAGTGCAGGGACGAACTAGAGCAGGCCTCTGGGAGTTGCTGCTTTGCATTCAAATCCCTAGACCCCGCCCCCGCTCCTCCCTCCTTCACCCGCCCCCCGTCCTTCTGTGTGCCCACCCGTTCAGAAATGGTTAATCTATGCGCTCCCAGCTCCCAGACCTTGCACGCTTCTTTCTGCTCTGTGCTCAGTCAGGTTGAGTCCAGCTCTCAGTTACCTTAGCGACTGTTACTGTTTCGTTGGAAATTCCTGCGAAGCAATCACCGATGGTGTGTGTAGGGCGGATGGGGGAGTGTCTGCGCAGAACCTTAGGGAACTGGTTTAACTGGGGCCAGAGGTTTTTAGGGAGCTGGCCTACCTATTTGCATCCGAAATTAGGTTTGCTCTTAGCTGCATAGGGATTTGCCGAGGGAATGATTGGACTCAGAGCAGATGCACTAGTCAAATTCGATGATTTGATTCTCAGGATCTGACCCTCCGTGGGGTACTTTTTGTGCTTCCCATGGTGAAGAGATAAAGAACTGGTTTGCCTGCAATGGCTTGATAAAAGGAACTCAAACTGTTAAATCATCCTGCATAGGGATCATGCTTGCATGTTGAAAATTTAGAAGGTTGTTACATTATTCCTGATGTCTTTTACTAGTGTGTCGTTCTCCTTCACCTCCTCACCCCCTCTCCTGGTCTAAAGCATCTCAGTAGATTAACAGAAGGTTCAGTCTGAATGTGTTGTAAGCCTTGGTTTGTTGAGCTGTTTTAATGAAAGATACCTCTCAAAGTGAGTAAATTAGCCAGAGTGTTCTTTCGGACATAATGAAAGTGAAGAGACTTATTTGGTAAGTCTCAGCTTTAATTATAAGTTTAATTTGTAGGTTCCTCCTAACACTATCCTGGTTTCATTGCTTTGTTTTCAATTTTTATTTATCTAACCCTCCCCGAATCAAGCCATCTTGCAAAAAGCCATATGTTTTTAGAAAGTGGCAGTTTTCCAGGCCAGCCTGGGCTACCATGACTGAAAGTATAGGGCTGGAGACTTAGCTTTCAGTGATGTAGCACATACAAATATGAAGCCTTGTGAACATTCTGTCCTCACAATAGAAAAAGAAAATAAGACCCAGAGTCCAAATGTTTACATCCTTTGACTATTAATAACAACAGTATGAGCCTACCATTTATTTGTAGCGTGGCTGTTTTATAGTGTGGCTGTTCATACTCAATAATTTGAAGCAGTGGAAAGGCTAAATTACAAAAGCAGTGTACCTGCCTTTTTCTTTAAAGGTGCAACTTACTGATCGTTTTGTGATTGCTGATAACAGTCTTTTTTGACTGATAACAGTCTTAACATAGATTTTTGAGTTATAGGAATTACATGACAGCCGTCATGGTTTTTGTATGTCTTTAATTTCAGCACTCAGAAGACAGAGGAAGACCAGTCTCTTGGAGTTTGAGGCCAGTCTGGTCTATACAGGAAGTTCTAGGCCAGCCAGGAACTTACATACTTATATAGTGAGACACTTTCTCAAACAAACAAAAAAGAATTACATAACAATTTACAGAATCTTTCCCTTGGAAGGAATAGAATGTTTTGTTGCACTTTAAGAGTCATTACTACATCTTTAACTCTAGAATTGAAATCCCATTCCTCCCACTATTTTTTTTTTCTGTGCTAGGGATACAGCACAGGCCTTCCTGGATGCTAGGCCAGTCTTCTCTCACTGAGCTACATTCTCAGCCAATGTGCTTAGTTAGACTCTGCTTTCCCTAGTTCTTTTATGCAGTGAATTATCCTGAGTTGCCACATACTTTCCAATGACTGTATCTTAGCCACTTGTTTATGAAGCTCTCAATATTTATATGAAACAGAAGATGTTTAATATTATTTTAGTGAAATTTTTATTTTATATCTTTTTATCCTACCACATTACATTTCCCCCTTTAAACAAGAAGCATTCTATCTTTGATTTTTTTCCCCTATAGATCAACTGTGAGAAGATATTTTGTGTACTATATTTTAATTATTAATCACTTCATCATAGTCTTTATGCTTTCTCAAGCCTTTTCAGGTTCTTCATTTTATTCAGGCAAAAGAAAAGGTAAAAGATTTAATAATATTCTTATACTTTACTAACATTACTATTGATAGAGCATATTTAGAGTTTTCTGAATTTCTCTTTTGGATATTACCTTCTGCCTAGCCAGCTCTCTCCTCTGCCTGTAACAACTTCATTCTTTTGCTTTTCAGGGTTGTGGCTTGCTTAGAAATTTGGAAATTTTAGAGCATCTGGTGATATTTTTCACAAAGTTCAGTATAGATTTTGACTTGCTAGTGGCTGGGAGGCCTGTAGATCTGTTTTCTCTCACATATGCCATCAAACAGGTCCTTCTTCACTTGTCAGCAGGCGTCTTAGGTGGTACTTGAAACCTCACTGTTTGATAGGGGCCCAAGGTCCTTCTAGCAAAGTGACAGTTTGGTACTGTTTTATTGGTAGCAAATTGTTCTGCAAAATAAATAAAATGAGTGTCGTTTTCATTTTCTTTGGGGCTGCAGAAACAGTATGACAGTTTACTTCTCAGGTCTGGATTATATCCAGCTGCAAAGGCTTCCAAATGAATTTTATTCTGCTAGTAGGTCCTCTTCTATTGCAACTGTAATAGGCATGAGTTGTGCATTTGCTTGGGAGATTTCTTTTTAACAGGCATGCAACTCTTCCCAGTATATCCACTTACAAGCTTTGACAATAAATCTTGGAAGAAGTTACTGCAGCAGGAATTTTTCACTGATGTATGCTGTTGAGTATGTAAATATAGTATTTCACCAAAGACTACTAACTTTGCACTGCATACCTATAGCACAGAGCTGTCTATTCTTTTAATAGTAGTCATACCTGTTCCTTGAAGCACTGTGGATCTGGGTGGAATTAAGCTTGATTTAGGGGACCACATAAGAAATGCAAATATTGTATACTAAATCTGTGTTAGTGTTGCTTTGTAAACATGTTTTGTACATTGTATTACAAGTATTCACACTTTATATACATATATATATACAGTATATTTCAGTGTACATAGCTAAGATAACCCTGTTTAGTATTTTATAATTTCCAGTGTATCCCTAGAAGATGAATATAGTACAGGGCTTTAAAAATATTGTGAGGGGGTTTGTGGCATGGTTCTTAATGGGCTTGGCTTAGAGTCTGCTTTCTTGTATGTTTTGTTTTGTTATGAATCATAATTTCCGTTTATTCTGTGACTCGGAGAGGCAAGCTTGCCAGAAAAAAGTAAACCATTAGCCTGTGCTCCCTCCTACTAAAAGTATTCAAAATGACTTCATATTTGAAGCCACTTTATTAAAATTATTTTTTATTTAAAGAAGATTATTTTTAACATAATACAGATTCACCTTTCTAGAAATAGTTGAAACATGTATAAATAGTGGTCAGAAGTACATTATAAATAAGAAGAGATAATGTTTCAAAGAAACATCCTAAAGTAGTAATTTGAAAACATTTTTTGGTAAAGTGAGTGATTCTCTTGAATGTCTCTTTTTCACATTGTATAGCTACTTGTGTCTGCATGCCTTTGTCAATATGAGCCACAAGAAAGGGGAAGAATTCTGGCCTTATAGACTGAGGAAGTAAACCTAAGCTTTTTTTTTTTTTTTTTTTTTTTAAAGATACATATAACAGACATTTATTAAAATTTTTACTAGGGTATTACAGGAGCAACTTTTTTTGGGGGGGGGTGTCAGCACAGAGTTTCTCTGTGTAACAGCCCTGGCTGTCTTGAAACTAGCTCTGTAGACCAGGTTGGCCTTGAATTCAGAGATCCACCTGCCTCCCAAGTGTTTGGATTAAAGACATGAGCCACCACTGCTTGGCTAAAGGAGCATCTTTTAAGGGGGTCCTCTATTATGGCTAAGACTCCAAAGAAATGTTTTGGTGTGAAATAGTAGCAGCATAACCTGTGAGAAGCCATCTTTGGCAAAGCAAGGTACTTTTAAAACTCAAAATCCCCAAATGCTCAAAAGCTACATGTTCACTTTAATGATTAATTATTTTTCCTGTGATTTATGTTTCCCTGTTCCTTTGAGACAAGGTCTCTCCATGTTGCTGTGGATGTCTTGAACCTCTTTATGTAGACCAGGCTGGCCTTCATAATTTATAGAGATCAGCCTGCCTTTGCCTTGTGAGTGCTGAGATGAACCGTATGCACACCATGCCTTGCTTGATGTTGGCTTTCTTTTTCACTTCCCTTCCTCACTGGCTGTTTGAAGCATTTGACAATAGTTATTGTGAAACAAGAAACAAAGGAGAGGCTTAACTGTAGAAGACTACATCTCTAGCAAAGGTGTATGTTCTAAGTACAGTGTTCAGATTAGAAATCAGCTGGAAGATACTAGGAGAAAACTGATGAAGTTGTAGAAATCATCTGCATTGTATCCCAAGCCTTTCTTGAATCCATTCATTGTCAATATTTGTCACTTCTGACCTGGGCCATTGTTGTAGATGACATTCAGTTGGTAGCCTTGGCCTCCAGTAATTCTTCCCCTTTACCTCTAACTTTGTTGTTCTTTAAATAAAATGAAATAGCCATTCTCCAATGAAAAATCCTCCAGGCATTGGGCATGATGGCTCATGCCTGTGATCACAGCCTGGCCTGCATATTGACACCTTGCCTCTAAAACCAAACCAAGCCCAGACTAGTGATCCCAGCACTTGGAATACTGAGGCAGGAAGATTGACATGAGTTCTCAGCTAGCCTGGGCAGCATAGTGAATTCCAAGCTAGCCTGGGGTACAGAGTGAGATGGTTCTTCAGGATTCTCCATTAGATGTTAGAATAAAATCCATACACATTGGCCTGGAGCTGTGCATCTTTTCCAACAGTGTCTCTCCACTTTCTTTATTCACATGTCTCCAATTATCAGGAGACATGAAGCCCATCTCCAAACTATTTATAGCTGTTACCTCTGTGTCACTGTATATGTTGTTTCCTGTGACTTGGACATATGTCAACTTATTGTGTTTTCCTTAATCCAGGGATATAACTAGGAAAGCCCGTATTGACTGAATTTGGAGGAATCCTCCTGCCTTAGCCTCCTGAGTGCTGAGATTACAGGCTTGTGCCACCACGATGGGCTCTGTTTTTTCCTCTCCATCCTCCTGCCTCAGCATCTTGAGTGCTAGAACTAAGGGTATGTGTGCTGCCACATCCAGGCAGCTTCCACCCTTCATAGTACATTCTCTAAATTGATCTGGCTCCTGTTTCCCACTTCACTCCGAGCACTGTAACAAATCCCCTTGTGATTTCCTAATACTGATCCCTTAATACTTTCTCCATAGCCTCACGTCTGCATTTAGCACTTTATTACTGTGTGTTGTTGTTTGGGGGGGAGGGTACAATCCAAGGCTTCATGCATATTAGGCAAGCATTTTACTACTGAGATACATCCACAGCTTCTAGCATGTTAAATATGTTAGTGCTCATCTCGACCTCCCTAATGTGAGCATTTTAAAGGCATGTATTTGAACATAGGGCTATTTCTAGTACTAGAAAGTGTCTAGATCTTAATAGATACTTAGTGGGGGAAAATATTTCTGGCAATGTGTATACACAAAAGCTTCCCCCACCCCTACCCTTACCCTCCTTATCAGGACTTCTCTCCAGACAGTAATCACCACTAACAGTTCTAATTTTCCTTCACCTTCTGCAATCCCACTTTCTTGCAGAGAAATGCAACTTTTATCAGTGCCATGATATGATCAAAATGGTGCTTCCCTACTTCTGCAGTCTAGGTGTGCATTTATATTTATTGAACAACCTCTGTGCACCAGGCTTTGTTATAGAGACTTAGGGTAATACCAAGAAACACCCAGCTCCAGGGGAGAACAGGAATTCTAAAGTAGTGGACTCAAGCAAATGATTGGAGGCAAAGGAGTGAGGGTATCTAAGACTCTGAACTCGGGTTGTCTCATTAGAATTGTGACTAGTTCAGCCAGAAAGCAGGAGGTTTTGAAACTGACAAGGTACAGTTCGTATATTTCGTCTGAGAAGAAAGTGTCTGAGGTGAATCTGAAGAGAAATGGGACAGAGTTTGTTATCTACATGTTTGCTTCTTAGGTCACAGCATTTGTTGAAGTGGCTCAGGGTGGAGAGGAAGTGGAAAGATGGTGGGGTAACTGGGAAGGTTTACTTGAAGTTGTCTGCTTTTTAATTAGTGCTGGCTACTTGAAAGTATTTGGTTTTGGCACTGGGATTGGGGATGTAGAGGGCCAGGTGCAGGTAACGAGAAGGTAAATATTTTCCTTTTCAGTTTGCCTTTACTTCTAGAAGAGAATATGAACTGCTGAGAGAACACAGGGTCCTTAGTTTCACAGTGCCCGAACAAGACAGCTGTTCTACGTCTTGGGGGAGAAATGTGCTTTCTAGGGAAGGGCCAGTTTGAAGGGGCCTCTGTGTGGATGGGGTGGGATGTACATAAAGAAAACTTAACTCCTTTAATTTAGATTCTTAAAGAAGTCTCCTGTTACCTTAGAGAGTGTACGTGTGAGATCTAGTCCAACCCCATGGATAGATGCTGGAGCCTGGTATACTCATCTCTTGAGTACAGGGTTGCAAGTAATGATGGACTTCCCAGAACTTCCTCCCCAGGAAAGCCTTTTTAACCCATAGAGGTTGCTCGGCCATAGAACCATTGTGTTTATTCTCGTCTCCGTTGGTAAATGGGTTTGGGTTTCCAACTTGATTTGTTAAAAACACATCTCCACTCCTCCTTCCTTCCTCAAAGTTCCCTGTCAGGGCTTGGCACTTCCAGTGCTGGGTGAGGATATGGAAAAGGCCCTGGTAGACCAGCAAGGGGCTGAGATGGCAGAGGTGCTTGATATGTCTTTTTTAAATATACCGGCTGTTCATCCTTTTGTAGTTACTTATGTGTTGTGTCTGCCTTGTGCTCATCTGCATGTGCCTCTCTGGTGCTTGTATTGAGGTCAGAGGGCATCAGCCCTAACCCTGTGTGGAACCAGGCATAGGACTGACTCAGCTCCCTCCTTCCACTATGTGGACCAGCCATAAGACTGACTAAGATCATCAGGCTGGGAACAAGCACTGACCCATGTCAGTGGTCCTAGATTTTATATTTTTTTTTACTGTTCAGCATAGCATCCATAAGACATATGTGATTGTTGAACACTTCAAAAGTAGATGGTTTATAAGTGCTGAACAATGCAAATATATTTTTGTTCTATTCTTTTAAATAAATTGCCTAAAAACTGAATTTTTTTTTCTTTGTGGTGTTTGTGTTTTTCTCTCTGTATGTGGTCTTACCATGTTGCTTAGGCCGGCCTTCAACCCCTGGGATCAAGTGATTTTCCTGCTGTATTATAACTACCTCTTTAGAGGCTGGACTACAGGCACATACCACCATTCCTAGCTTTTACATTTTTTTAAGATATGGTTGCTTGGAAATATTAAGTTACATACATGGCTTGTACTGCATTTCCGCGAGCAGTGTTAGTGTTGCTCTGGCCTTTTTCTGAAGGTAGTTTCTGATGTTCAGGCCCTGGAAATTGTTTCTGAAGGAGGATCCTTTCTCTCAGAGTCCTGTTTAAAATGATCACCATCATAAAGGCCTCATTTATACATGAAAGGTTATCTTACAGTTCAGAGCTGATGGCTCGATAACCCTCAGGCCTTGGGCAAAATATGAAAGCATCCTATTCTTGGCTGTGCTGAAAGGTAGTTTGGTCGCTTAGGTTTTTGGATGCAGTTGCTAACCCAACTGGTTAGGTTAGAATTTTTTTTCTAGGCTAAGTATAACATAGTACCCTTGTGAAAGAATCTAACTGTGATAATTCAGGATTCCATTCGCAACATGTTTTCATTGGTGGCACTAAATGTTTCAGGCTTTCAGAGTTATTAAAGTATTTACTGTGTCCCTTATTAGATTTTCCTAGCTACTTGGTCCCAGATTCTCTGGGGAAAGTATGATAAAGAATACATTTTTTTTTTCAGCTCAGCATAGTGCAAACCTAAGAAACAAAAGGGAGTTTGTATTATTGCTCTCACAGAAGTTTATTTTAATGTGCTTTGCATAGCCCTGTCTTATCATGGGAAATCATCTGAAGCCTTAAAGAGGAATGCTTTGTGGTGGTGGGGGTGGTCCACCTGACAGGAAAGCTCCTAGGAGTCTTTATTTCTGGGGGAGATCCAACTTCCTAATGGGGTTTCCAGAGCCATCTGATTGCACTGTTACTATAAAGACTCCAGTTTGAAGAATAAATGTGTAATTATGAGGATGCAAGTATAGATAAGCCTGTTAATAGCACACAAAAGATGTGGGAGGGGCTAGAGAGTGGCTCAGTGATATAGTAACTGAATGTGTGAGGCCCCAGCACTATAAAAAAAATTATAGCCAAGTTTTGAGTCTCAAATCCTATCTTATGGTCAATGTGTTGTCTAGACCTTATGGTATATCATATATTTCAGATATGAATTGATTTGTATCTGCTTCCTTGTAAAAGTAAACAGTCAAATGCTTGCTTTCTAATAATAGCAGCTGACAATTATTGAGCAATGCATATATCTAGGGCAGTTTGCCAGTGCATATAAAGTGTTTATTTAGTTTATCTCCCCAGTCAGCCTGTGTCAAAGGTATTATTATCACCACATAGTAGATAAGTCTGAGACGGTTATCTTGAGCCCACAAAGGTTAAAAAACACAGCTGATAGCAACAGGCCTCCATTCCAGAAGTTCTACTACGATAGTGCATAGTAACTTAGCAATGACTCAGTGAGAGAAAATTATTGCTGCAAATGTTACTTTTATTATTTAGCTGGCTATTTGTAGGCTAATATCATTGCACATTTCTGTCTTTGATCTCACAATTGGACCCCTGTTTAGCACAGATGTTGAGTTATTCTGGTACAGAATGGATGGTACATAGGATAGGGTACATTATGTATATTCTGGCAAGTAGGGAGGCTGAGTAGGCCCTGTAAGAATAATAGCAGGTTGACGAAACCCGCAGGGTAGTTCATGGTTATTCAAAGATGGCTAGAAATTAATGTGCTTCTTTGCTTTACCAATCACCTGATAAACGTTTTTATTGTGAGGGAAGAAAAGCATTCAGTGCCCTGCACAGGAGCCACTTGGTGTCTTCTAATGGACAACCTGTAGTTGAAGCGAACTTTTTTTTTAAAGGTCTAGATGTACCAGACTCTCACTCTATGCCTCCCTTTTTGGTATGATCCTCATTTATTTCATCCAGATCTCCTGTTCTCCTCAAAGCCTGGTTGAGAGACAGTTCTCTTTTGCTTATTTACATGACCTAGAATGGAGAGGTGGCTTTCAAAGAACTGGGGATGCTGGTAGAGTGACTTCTGAGGTCTTGACTGGAAAGACATTATATGCAGACTTTTGTGGTAATGTGCCCCATGCTCATAGAAACATTAGAGCTTTGTATAAATTCTCCTGATTCTACAATTCATTACTACTTTAATTCAGTGGTTCTCAATCTGTGGGTCTCCCTTTGAGGGGTTGGACAACTTTTTCACAGGGGTTACATATCAGATATCCTACATATCAGATACTTATATTATGATTCATAGCAGTAGCAAAATTGCAGTTATGTAGAAACAAAAATAATTTTATAGTTGGGAGTCACCACAGCAGGAGGAACTGCTTTAAAGGGTTGCAGCAGTAGAAAGGCTGAGAGAGGGCTGTTCTAATTAGTTATGTCCTACTCCTTGACTTGAATAATCTGGTAAATTTAGTATCAAAAGCCAAGCTCTGGGACCTGAATACTATTGGACAAATGACTCAACAGTTTTATTTGTGAAGCCAAGGAATACTACTATAGAGAAAATATGGTTTATTAAAGCCTTAGGGTTTCGTTCCTTTTGGACTATTTCTTGGGCAGGGCTGATGTGATGGCTCATTGGGTCAAAGCACTGATCTCACAGGCCTGAGTGTCATCCTCAGAACCCACTAAGGTGGAAGGAAAGAAATGATTTCCCAAAGTTGTCCTTTGACCCCTGCATCTGCACTGTGTCACAGGGGCTCAGACACCCAGTACACATGTGCATAATAATGATAAATACAATTTTTTAAAAGAATGCCTTGGGCTTGTACATTACTTTGCAAGGAGTTTACCCATGTTTCTTCCCCCTTGCCCTTATCTAAATTTGAAAGTAACTACCTCTTCCTTCCAGAAACTTGTTACTTCCGATATTCTGCTTCTCTGCTTTTCTATCTTGCCACTCTTGTCTTATCTCTTAAGTTTTTCCTTTGATGAATGAATTCATCTTGCTCTTTTCATAGTTTCAGATATTCTGTCTGGACAGATGCTTCCCTGCTTTCTGGTTTTCTCGCAGGTATCTCAGCTGAATATGGGCTGTCCTCAGCCAAAGGTAAAACATCACAGATCTAAAACGTTCAATAGTTTCATCTTTTAATCACTTAAGCTTGAAAGAGAACCTCGATGCAGCTTTCTTTATTTCTTTGCCATCTTTTTTCTAAGACCTTGCTGGCATCCTTTTGAAAAGCCTCCTGTACCCTATCTTCAGCTCAGTTTTGCTGCCTTCAGTCTAACGCCTCAATGTTTTAATGCTTTGAACAGTATACCAACCTTCTAATTGGTCTCCTATGTTCCTACTCTCCACTCAAACAGAATGTTAGCTGTCCTTAAAATATTATTTGATCACATTACTCTCCTCATGAACCTTCAAAGACTCTCCATGCCTACAGGGCCAACTCCAACTTTCTTGGGTTTTTAGAGCTCTCTGGAAACTGCTCCATGTATCTGTCTATAAATTTAGACCTTGTCATTTCTGGCCTACCACACAGCCAGATCTGTCTCATATACCTGCTGAGTGTGGCTCTCCACTCTGTTCACAACTCTTAGAACATCAGTAACAAAGGAACTAGAGATCCACAGCCAGGCAGTTGAAGGCTGGGGTGGGGGAGGGAGAGGGAAGGAAGTGAACGGAAAGTATCCCATTAAGGGTGTGGCTTGAGGGGGATGAAGTGACAGAAGGTGCTTTTAAACTGCTCTTAGAATGATGGGAGGCTGCAGAGGGAATGGGGGAGGGAATGGAGTATGACCTTTAGTCCTTCATTAGCCTGAACCAGACCAAGATGGTTTGGTTTCAATTGGCCTGAAGTTGCCTAGAAGCACATTTGTTTAGTGAGAAGAGCCAGTCTCTGCATTTCTGTCTCCATGGAAGAGAACCTGCATAATCAGGCAATAGACTGGGATTCTTGGGACAGCATCAAACATTTAATTCAGCCATGGTGTTGGAAAGGAAGGAATCCTTTCTGCTTTATGTCTCAAACAAGAATGTCAGTGATGCACAAAGCAGATCTTTCATTTTCATGAAATTTTCCATAGGAATATTAACACTATAAATTTCATATATATTTTGGAGACAAGGTCTCTCTGTAGCCCTGACTGTTCTGAAACCTTCTATGTAGACCATGCTGGCCTTGAACTCAGAAATATCCGCCTGCTACTTCCTCCCCAAGTGCTAGACTTAAAGATGTGTTCCACTATGCCCTGTGTAACCTTCATTTCAAAGTGATGCTTTTAAGCTATGTGTTAAAAGTAGATGCAGTACCTAGGTATCATTATATGAATCAAATGGCCGCAAAACCACACTTTCCACTGCCATGATTTCATGCAGGTTGTGCCATTTTATTTGGCAGGCTGGGAGGCAGGAGGCCTAGGTTTTTAACGGGAGTCTGCTACTAATTACACCCATGACCCTTGGGCAAGTCACTTAACCTTTTATGGTGTCAGTTTCCTCAACTGTTAAATGAAAGGATCAGACTGGATTATTTCCATGGTTCCTTCCTGGAAAGGGGTGGGAGAAAATTGTAGGACTAAAAGGCAGGAAATGGAATAATTGAGGATTGGAATTCAAGGTGATTAGAAATTACTTGAAGTTTCAGAAAATCGCTTCTTGGCATGCTTAGTGTGCTCCATCCACTGCACCCTTGTTTGAGTTGGGAAGTGGCATCCCAGTTGATACTGGTTTTGTTTGCTGCTGCAACGTTTGGTTTTCACATGACTTCTTTCAACAATTACTTCAGAATCCAGGGGTCGAAGGTTGAAGAAACGGACTGGTTTTCTTTTTATGTGTGGATTTTCAAAGTGAATAAAAAGTACTTTTATTTTGTGCAAATCACTCATAATTTTTTGAGATAATTTTTAAAAAAGAATTAGTTCATTGGGAAGAGATACTGTGTAACATTAGAAAGTAAAATTTTTTTTTTTTGCAAGAAAGGGTTTTTCTATGTAATAGTCCTTGTTATCCTGGACTCATTCTGTAGAGAAAGCTGGCCTCGAACTCAGAAATTCACATACTTCTGCCTCCGGAGTGCTGAGATTAAAGGGTGAGGGCCACCAGTGCCTGAGTTTTGTTGTTATTATTTTTCTTTTTTCTTTTTGTCTTGTCTGAAGCACATGGATAGTAGTCAGAACTAGAAAATGATAGCTTTCTCTGTTCTCAAGCAGAGAAATCATTTAGTGAATTAGAATGGACTTTGTACATTTTATCAGTTCAAGACAAGGACTGTCAAGAACTAACTCAAACAAAAAGGAATCCAAGATAACTGCCCAATCCTTAAAGAAGTGTGTTGTAAGAAAGAGCTATACTAATCAAAGACTAACCAAATGCACCCTTTGAGCCTTTTAAAAGTTTCAGTACCTTGAGTCAAATGCAAAAGCCAAAGGCTGGTTCTCTGTGACTTTTTTTTTTTTGTTTTGTTTTGTTTTTTTTTGTTTTTTTTTTTAAACTTTATTTATTTGCCTTGGTGTTTGCCTGGAACTGGAACTACAGACAGTTGTTAGCTGCCATGTGGGTGCTGGGAAGCGAACCCGGGTCCTCTGGAAGAGCAGATGGTGCTCTTAACCGCTGAGCCATCTCTCCAGCCCCCTCTCTGTGACTTTGAAAGTAACCTCCTCTACATAACAGGTTCCAGGCCAGCCAGCGCTATGTCTCAAAAAATAAAATAAGAAAAAAATTATAAAAACCTTCACAAAGGAAGCAAAGCTAAATAGATCAGCATTGAGGGAAATAATGTGCCACAGAGAGTGACAGAATATCATGTGAAAAGAGAGCCTCAGGAGGAGATCCACAAAGCAACAGTTACATTCTTATAATGATACTGGATCCTCCCAATATGTACTTCTTAATTTGAATACCTTCTTTCATGTGTAGGCTAGGCAAAAAAAATTAAATGGATATTTTAGCTGCCACAATGTTCTGTTACTGATACATGTCCTACATAGAGATTGGAGTCCAAACAGACTTGGGTCTGTCTATAAACTCATGTGCTTCTGAAGCTGAGGCAGGAGGACTGCCATGAGTTTAAGACCAGCCCACTCTATATATTGAGTTCTAGGCCAGTTTGAGCTAAAAAATGAGACCTTGCCTTAAAAAAAAAAAAAAAAAAAAAGTGGGACTGGAAAGACGATTCAGCAGTTTAAGAGCACTTGTTACTCTTGCAGAGGACTGGAATTCAGTTTCCAGCACCCACATGGCAGCTCACAACCATCTGTAACTCCAGTCCTAGGGAATCCAATGGCCTCCCTGGGCATCAGGTGTGTATATGGTACCCATACACATAAGCAGGCAAAACATATAAATAAGATAAAACAAATCAGTTTTTAAAAAAGGAATTTTAAAAACCCAAACTAACAACTAAAACAAGCCCCTGAAGTGGGAAGTCGATGGAGAATTGAAGAATTGGAATCTATTTTAATGGTGAGGAGAAAATTCTTGACACTGAAAGTTTTTTAAGCTGCACGAATATTTGGCATAAAACTAATGTTAGGGATGAAGAGAAAGGCCATTTGTTTCTTGGAGACAGGACTGATGGGAAGAGCTGAGCATCTTATGTTTTTATATCAGTCCATCTTACTCATCAGGTTACTGACACTAAAACAGTTCATGATGACAAAGATGATACAATGTCAAATTGAAGAAGAGAGAAAATTGGTTAAAAAAATACTGTTGAAATTGATGTCTTCCAATTGTCTGGGTTGCGGCAGAGCAGCTTTCCCTAAACTTATGGAGAACAGATGGAAAAAGGAAAATTGTTTATCTTTCAACAAGAGAATTGATGGCCCTGCTATATTTAGACTCGTTGGCTTTAACTTAGGACATCTGGGAAAATACTCAAATCCGTTAATCATCTAGTTTGTAACCATCTACAAAGAAACACAAAGTCTAGAATAGCTCTTTAGCATAGGCTTATAAAGAACAAATACTATCAAGCTGATTTCATTTCCTTTCATGCAAAACAAAATGTGCGTTGAGGAGGGAAAGCAACATGTATTGTCTCCCTGGTGTCAACAGCAGCCCATATTATTCAGTCACTGTGAAGGGCTCTCCTCAGCGGGGATGACTAGGACTAGACAGTCAGAACAATGTCAAGATAGACTGAGAAGCAAATGTGCCCCCCAAGTGAGCCAGTGCAGTAGCTCAGCACTAAGTTTGGGGCACTGGAAGCTGTGCTATTCCAGAGAGAAGGTCACTGCCTGCTGTTCCGAGAGAACTGTAACATGTAAGGACTTTTTTCTCTTTGAAGATCCACTGCTGGTACCTTTCAATAGCTAACTATACTAGAGAATCTCAATAATCTCTTTTTCTCTTTATAAATACTCAGTTTACATAGAGTCTCTAAGGGGCACTTTCTACATGGACAGTTAAGTGCAGCTGGCCTAACTATCTTTATGCATTACTTTGGGTGGGAATGTTAATACTGTATTTATTAAACTTACGAATTATGCTAAGTCAAACAAGGTGACTGATATTTTGGAAAAGGATTACAAATGACCTTTAGAGATAGAGCAGACACTTTCAGAAAAGGCTCTAACAGCACTCCCACATCCCCCCCCCTTCAAGTGCTACAGCTCATCTTCCAGCTCCTTTACTTTTTTACACTGTCTGGCAAGGTCTAACAGAGGGCAGAGTCCCTCCATTAAGACAATCCTACATCAGACAAGTGTTCTCTTGAAGCTCCAGATGCTGAGATTTGAGGGGGCGGGGTTGATAACTACTTGCTTCTTTCTTCCTCCATTTGAAGGCAGTGGATAATAGTCACAAGAACCAGCTGAGAGTCCCTTTGTTGGTGTTTGGTTTTGAGACAGGGTCTGGCTGGCCTCCAACTCACTGTCCTCCTGGCTCACCTTTCCCAAGTACAGGAATTGCAGGCATCAGCCATGACAGTCACCTCAGAGTTCTAAGTTACACCTTTATTCCTGAGGAAGGCTAGATTAAGAATCCAGTCTAGATGCACAGTCATGGTAAGTTTTCAGATAGTACATCTCCCTTGTTTTCCTGTTTAGGGACAGAGCCTCCCGCCTCCCTTATAAGTATTACATGCCAGAGAACAAAGTGAGCCAGTTCAAAAAGGCATTAGCAATAGTCTAGGAAGTGCTGGCTTCTTGGTCCTAAACCCAGTAGTTATGTTAGAAGGTAGAGATGATGGCAGTGAGATACCTCTTAGGCTTTCCACATCTGAGGAAATTCTCTACATTGGACTGGTATAACTGGAACTAAGTGGCTAGTGGACAGTCAGGCAGAGCTAAAGACAAAACCAAAGTCACTGATGTGCAGAAAGTCCTACGTTTTTCTATTGATATGAAAAGATATTTTGAATTGGCTATGCAAATTTAAATCATGCCTAAATTAACATACTTTATAAGGCAGCAGATATTTCCTTCTGTAGGCCAGTTTTACTTTCATGATCATTATAAAATATAGAATTACAGGGTAAACAAATGCTTATTATATATGGATTGTTATGGGGTGTGCAGTTACGAGATATTAAAGTCAGAAGGGTTGTTAGTGTGTTTTTTTTTTTTTTTTAAAACTTCATTTATTTATTTATTTGCCTTGGTGTTTGCCTGGAACTGGAACTACAGACAGTTGTTAGCTGCCATGTGGGTGCTGGGAATCGAACCCGGGTCCTCTGGAAGAGCAGACAATGCTCTTAACCACTGAGCCATCTCTCCAGCCCGTGTGTTTTTTTTTTTTAAGACAGGATCTTATTATGTAATCCTGGATGGCCTGGAATTCTCTATGTAGACCAGGCTGCCCTCAAACTCACTGCCCATCTCTGCTTCTTAAGTGCTGGGGTTAAAGGCATGTACTGTCATGCCTGTCTTAGCACTGGTTTTATAGTCTTTTCATTTAATGGATGAAGAAACAATGCCACAGACACTTATTCTGAACCATGCCAGGTTAGTCAGTGACAGCCAGGGCTAGATGAGGGTCATATAATTTTGGATTTACTGCCTCCACCCCAAGTGTTCTGTACTTAGTGATCAGGAAAAAAATGCTGAGTAAAATGAAATTTGAAAACTACTAATCTTGAATTTAGGAGTTAATCTAACAGAGCATGTCTATGAGGTCACTTACAGAATATGTGGAAGAGTATGCTCTAAGGGTAGGCTGGCTTGCTTCAAATCCTGGCTTAGCCTGGATGAACCTCTGTCTTCATCTAGAAATTGAATAGAATAATAGCACCTCCCTTCTGTGTGTTTCTGAGGTTAAGAATTATATACATATATATGTATACATATCATATTTTATACTTAGCATATTTGAGTTCCTAGTATATAAACACTGGTAAGTATTATCTGCCATTATTCACCATAATCACCTCTAAGAAACCTTTAAAACTTGACCTGTGAAGACAACGAATACTTACTTTGGGGTTTTACTTATCCCTGGTTGCTTTACCCTAAACCTCTTCTAGATCTCCCAGCCAGCATAGGAATATTGTCATCATTTTACTTTCCTTTTTTAGATCTGTCCTCTATTACTGATCCTAGCTTGTGCATTTCAAATGTTTTCCAATTTACTCTGCCTCTATCCGGTCCTGATTCTGGCCCTGATTGTGCCAAGCCTAGATTACTACATAGTTTCATTTTCTGACTTCTCTTTTTCCTTCCTCTGGTCTGTTTTGGTTGTTGCTACCAGACTGCTCTTTCAGAGGCATTGTTTTTTATCTTGTTTCCCCTGGACTTGAAATCTGTAATGACTCCATTGTCTGTTCTCTCAAAGGCCAGCCCTCATGTCTGACCTCCCATGTCCCTAGCAGATCATCAGTAACAATGCCTGCCATATACAAGTATTCAAGTAGCAACATTTAAAAAATATCCTTTGTGGTGGCACATACATTTAGTCCTAACACTTGGGGGGAGCTGAGATGAAAAGAACAGTTTATCTGGATTATATTAGACTATGTGTCTTACTACTTTTGCTAGTACATTTTTAAAGATTTTATTCTTTAATTACATATATGTGTCTATGTGAGTCCGTATGCCCTCAGAAGCCAGAGGAGTATGGTCTGGGTGTTGGAGTGTAACCAGAATCCTCTACAAAAGCAGTGCATGCTCCTAGCTAGTGACTCATCTCTTCAGTCCCTAATTAGTTTAACTGAACATGTTTCAGTGAGCATCATTTGACGATAATCAGTATAAAATGAAGAATGAGATTTTATATTATTTGGGGGAGGAGTCTATATCCTCCAAACCTCATGTATAGAGCTGGTGAAACGATTCTGTGGTAGATTCCTTGCCCAGCAGCATGTGAAGATCCCTAGGCTCTGTCTCAATACCACAATAAGCTCATATATATATAATATATCATATACATGTATATATATGTGTGTGTGTGTATCTCACATCTTCATTTCAACTATGCACATTTCCAGTGTTCAATAGTAATATGTTGCTTTACTTGTCATCACTGTTACCTCTACACAAAAAAAGAACCAAATTTCAACTCTTCCTTGCTTGTTCAAACAAAAATAGAATTACAATGTACCTATTTGGTTGGGTTATCCTAAGCCATTATGAGAGGTGAACATGCTTTGTAAGCATAGTTCTCCAAGAATATGTAGGAGTTAATATTTCACACAGCAGTAGAATGTTTTGGAAGCAGAATAATTTGAACGACATGCCTGGTTGGGGGGATACAACTTGGTGGTATAGTGCTTGTCTAGCATTCATGATGCCATAGGTTCAGTTCCCAGTCCAGATAAAAACAACCCCTCCACATTAGGGGCCGGGATTGTAGCTCACTGGTAGAATATGTATGTAATATATAAGAGATCAGGTTAAAAAGACACATTAGTTGTCCTGAATTGAACTATGAAAATTATAACCTCAAGCAATGAATAGAGAATATTAACTTGTATTTTTTCCTGCTGTTTCTTTATAATGGCTTTTTGAGAAGAAATTGGTTATATTAATAAGGCTCTCTAAATTTTTACATTATTATCTCCTAACCCTTCTTTCTTACAGAAAATGGATATAGGGCCATTAACTTTCTTACTTGAAATAGGATCCAGGCGGCTATCAAGAAACCCATTGCTTTCAACACTTTGTAGCACTAAGTATGAAATGACATAAATAATTATCCATTTCAATATGAAGGCTATGAATTGACCTAAAAACAGATGCTAATTGAAACCATTTGTAAAATGCTTTCAAGCTATGGTATGAAAAGGAATTTTAAGGAGTAAGTATCCTGACTGATGAGTAAGACTAGTCAAAACCAGGATGCATGCATTCTTCTAAATACCAAAGAGTTGGCCCCTGTCAACTCCTCACTTAACCCACTGATGCTGATCAAACCCATTGCCTAGTGCATGCTGGGCAAACAGTAGCATTGTGTTACATCCTTGTTGGTTTCTTTTCCCATTTTGTTTTTTGTTTGCCTGTTGTTGAGACAAGGTCTCAGTTTGTAGATTAAGTTGGCTTTAAGCCTTGCCTCTGTCTCCTGAGTGCTGGATTACAGCAGTGCACTACTGTGCCCAGCTTCCCATTAAAATTATTAATAGCTATTGGTCTATGTATTTATTGTGCGCATGTGGGGGATGCGAGTATGCCACAAAGTATGTGCAGAGGTCCAAGGAAAGCTTTCAGGAGGTGTCTCTCTCCTCCCACCATGTGGGTCTTCAGGACTGAACCCAGGTCATTGTCAGTCTTGGCAGCAAGTGCCTTTATCAGCAGAGCCTTTCCCCCTCACATATTTATTTATTTACAATTTATTTATCCTTTTGTGTGTGTGTGTCTATGAGTATGTATATGGGCATGTATGTCATGGCACACATATGCAGGTAAGTGGGAGTCAGCTCTCTCTTCCTATTGATATGAGTCCTGTGGGTGGAGTTCAAGCTGAGCCTTGATGACAAACACACTCAGAACCATCTTGCTCTCTCCTTTTGAGATAGAGACCATGCTGGCCTTCAATTTCATTTGTAATCTGGCTGGACTGTCTCTACCATATGAGTGCTGGACTTATAAAGCAGGCCCCACCACATTTGACAATACTGCTGAGTTTTAAAATGATTTCCAAATAGTACACTCATTTCTCTTTAGGCATACCCTGACCTGTTCTGTGGCCCTTTAGGAGTTCAACACTTAACATAGACATAAACATACATTTATAGTGTGTGACTAATATTGCTCAACGAAATAAGGATTTCATCATTCATAAGTTTTCCCAAGCTAGAAACCCAAACCTAACGTGTGACCTCTTTCTCCCTCATCCATCCCACAAAATTAGGTGCTGAATCCATACAACTCCATTTCTTGAAGTACTTCATTGTCTGCAATCACCTCTCACCCTTGCCGCAGTAGCTCAGGCTTGTGCCCTCGCTTAGGCTCTCTTCACGGTTCTCCTAGCTACTGCAACAGCCTCCAAACCAGTTTTCTTGCCTCAAGCTTCTGTCTTCCCTCCACCCCTCAATTTAGTCTTCAACTCCTAGCAGAACAATCTTGCTAAAATGCAGATCTTATCACACCACTCCCCTAATTAAAAAGAACATTGAGTTCTTCCCAGGGCTGCAGATACAATCCAAACTACTGAGTGTGCTGTACAAACCATTTAATAGTCAGAACCCAAATTATCCCATTAGCCTTGACTTCTGCCATATATCCAGGGCAATAATAATATTATTAGTGGTTCTCCAGTAAGATTCATCCTTTTAGGAACTGTTCTCTTTTGATGGTCCTTTCTATTTCTCACATCAATAAGACATGTCATCTTCAGGCTTGTTCAAATGTCCTTTCTTCCTTCATACTGTGGCCATTTGTCCTTTTATCCTCTGTGTCTAATTGTGCTTTGAGAGACGATGAGACAATGTTTGCTGGAGTTGTGTTGATAATGGGCATTAGGAATTTAGCTAAATATTAAATATAAGTTGCTAAGTTCATCTCTGTATTACTTGTTCTTTCAGCCCCCAACTGTACTGCTCTGGTTGGTGTGCCTTCCATGCTCAGCTTATCATCCTTGTACTCAGAATCCTCCAGGCTCAAGTGACTGACATTCAGTCTTCCATGTTGCCAAGCTTATGCTATTTACATTCATTGCTCTTCGCTGACACAGTCCCCTGCGACTTACTGAAAGCTACCATCATCTTCTTTTGGCTTCTCTTTTTGTAACTTGCTTTGTTTTTATAGTCACCACTGACCAGGCAGGACAATCCTTTCCTTCCTCCAATTCTGCAGGCTGGTTAATCACAGCAACAGTTGGCTGCTGACCTTGACTTTTTGGCTCTTTGCTATTTATAGCTTCTGGGGTTCCTAGAAATTGTTACTTCATTGCAAAACTTTTTCTTCTTTCTTTTTAGACTAGATTTGGGATTTTCTGAATCTTTAATAGTGCCAAACAGGATTGTCTCCAAATAAATAAGGCTCTGTTTTACTTACTTAGTTAGTTATAGCTATGTGCATGTGTGCCTGCTTGTCTGTATACGTGCCACACATGTATACAGGTGCCCCCAGAAACCAGAAGAGGATGTTGACCTCTAGGAACTAAGAGTTACAGCTAGTTGTGGGCTATTCAATGTATGTGCTGGGAATCAACCAGAATCCTCTGCAAGAGCAGCAGGTGCTCTAAACCACTGAGCTATCTGTCTAACCCCTTTGTGTGTATAATTCTGTAATGTCATTTCAACGTGAAACACTTGCACAAGAATATTAAGTATCAAAATTCATGTAGTTTACACACTCAACAGCCCCCCCATCAAGGACTGCGCATTTACAAGATGATTGCTTTTTACTCTCTCCCCTTTCTCCATGCTCACCTGCTCATTGCCACTATGCACATGAGGGAGGTGGTGTGTATGAGGAAATTTGCTTGGCCTTGAATTAGATTACCTTCTTGAACTAAAGTCCTCATGCTGGCTATAATGAATGACTATATTGTTTGCTTGAGTTCTTGGCCTTTGATCACGAAAAGCCAGTAGAACTTTTGGAAAGTCACTGCTTGCTCTGCTTCCCCTTAAACAGTCAAGATATACACGGAATTAGTTTAAAGAGGAATTACTTTGTCAGAGCCTTTATACTCTGCTACTTAGTGCTTATTTGCACTCTATGTTATTCATTGTATAACTGAAAATTTGTCAATGTTTGGTTTTCAGGCTGGTTGGAAGGAAAATCACGCCACATTCATGAGTGAACTGAAAAATCTTCAGGCTTCTGGACTGACTACTCTTGGTCAGGCTCTAAGATCCTCATTTGATTTGTTAAATCTCAATAGATTAATATCTGGAATAGACAATTATGGACAGGTAAAAATTTTTGAGTGAGTACAACTAATTAATTTTGATGATTTAGGGTAAGGGTGTAAATTAGACGAGACTTGCGCTGCCTGTAGTATCAACCAAAAAGAGGTTCATGTACCATTTAGATGCACATAACTTTAAAATCACAAAGTAAATCCAGCTTTTTGGGTTCCTTTCCCCTCCCTGGCTGTCTTGAAATTCACTGTTTAGATCAGGTTAGCCTTGAACTCACAGAGATCTGCCTGCCTCTACCTCTTGAGTGCTGGGCTTAAAGACATGTATTACCACTGTCCAGTCAACTTTTTTGGTTTTTAAACATCAAGTAATCAATGGATTATACAGTGAATAAAATGTCTTGCCATATGATCATTAGAAATCTGTGACTATGATGAGTAAGGTACTGCAGAATGTTGGAAGAAGACAGTTGGAGAGAAATCTGTGTCCTTACTTCTTCCCTACCTGGAACCTAATAAAAAGACTTCTAAAGCTCCAGAAGCACTTGCTGCTGCCACCATTGTCCTTTCCTATCCCAGATGCTCTCCTCAGTATCCTTAGACACATTGTCCAGGCTGCAGAGATGCCACAGCTGTCCCCAATCTGTGCCAGGACTGTAACTCAGGTGAATTATTCATGAATATGGGTGAGGCTTTCATTTTTTTATTTATCAAGGAAAACTCGATCATGTTTGAGGAATCATTGGCAAGACAAATGTAGAAATTTAAGTACAATTATATTGCTTTACCCAGTTCTAATGCTTTTTAAATATATTTTAGGGGAGAAATCCGTTTTTTTTAGAGCCGTCTATTTTAATTACCATCACAGATGGAAACAAGTTAACAAGTACTGCTAGCGTTCAAGAAGAGGTGAGATATACTTTTTTTAATTTCATTTAAATAGCAGAGAACATGCAGCTATTTCTGTGGGAGGCATGTATTTCCAGTTAAGAATAAAGCTTATACAAATCTGTCTTAGTAATCGTTAAGAGATGGCTTAATTCTGTTGAGTTCCATGAAAGTAAAGCAAACCCTTTATTTCTTTCTTCCTTTTTATATGGGTTGTTATGATAAACTTTTTCAAATTTTGCCTCATCAGCTTCATCTTCCTTTGAATTCTCCTCTGCCTGGAAGTGAACTAACCAAAGAACCTTTTCGTTGGGATCAAAGGTTATTTGCCCTGGTGTTGCGTTTGCCTGGAGTGGCTTCTACTGAACCAGAGCAACTAGGGAGTGTACCAACTGATGAATCGGCCATCACACAGATGTGTGAAGTCACAGGAGGTACTTCTGCTGTTTCATGTTTCTGACAGAAGAATTTGGGGTAGGAGAGTATAGTTCTTAGTAAATGCCATAGCTAGTCTTTCGTTGCTTGCCTTCAAAATTTGTGAACTCTGCTGCTTAAGGTCACCGTTCATACCACAGTTTTGCTAATGTAGTTATGGTTCTAAGTTACATTTTAGCCTTTCAAATACTTGTATTATGAACTAGTATTTGATCTGATGTACTTGTGCTCTTTGTTTTTTTCTCTGGCATAGGTCGCTCCTACTGTGTAAGAACACAAAGAATGTTGAATCAGTGTTTAGAATCACTAGTTCAAAAAGTGCAGAGTGGTGTAGTTATTAATTTTGAAAAAACAGGACCAGATCCACTTCCTGTTGGAGAAGGTACAGTAATCATTTTTTAAGCAATAACATATTTTTCTACCATAAGCTATTGTGTGGAAGAATGATCTAAGATCAGAAAGACATTAAACATGTGGCAGTGGGATTTTCAGTGTCCATGTTCATTCCAGTCATTACGAGCATCCATCCGAAGAACTCATGTATGCTCATCGTTTGTGCATGTGTTAGATGGCCAAATTCTAGCAACCTTCATTTCTTGTCAAACATTTTTTTAAGAAAATCACTATTTTTTTACCCTATTTTTTGGCTAAAACAGATTAATTCATCTCTGTGCTCCCAGAATATTTGGCTATCTACTATGGTGTGGCACTTTAGTAGTAATCTGATTTGATGCTTGTGACCCTAAATATGCTAAGCTATCTTTATGAAATCTCTGTTAATTACCATCCCACAGCAAAAGAGTCTGGGTGTTTATTCAGGAACTCACAGTATTCTATAAGGTTGTATATTGGTAATTTCTTAACGATTCTTTAACTACAGAATGTTTTCCCTTCAAATGAGATCTTCCAGAAAAGTTGACGTCTAAAAATATAGAAGCATTGGGTAATTTTGCATAAGGAAGTTAAATCATAGTGAAGCTCCAGATGGTTTGTCAAATGGATGTTTCTGAATGGGTTTCAGAAGGATCAGGGAAACTAAAATTACACCATAGTGCTACAGTATAGGACTTCCTTCAAATCTGTTCTTTGTTATTGCTTCACCATTCTCTAAGCACGGGTATACATGTGTGAGCACGCACACATGCACAGGCGCGCACTCACTCACACACACACGGGGGGGGGGAGGGAGAGAGAGAGAGAGGGAGACTGAGAGACTGAGATTTCATTATTGTCATGCATGATGTTTGTTTTAATTACCTTGGATAAGGCTAAAGGGATTCACTATATGGCAGAAAGCAACACAGTTTTGTCTAGCATGATAGATCTTGTGTTTCTTGACTTGTATTACTCTTTAGTTCTTGTATCCTTTTGAGAAATTGTTGAAAAATCGAGATTCCTTTCCTTGGAGAAAAAAATTTAAGTCACCCAAATACAGTTTTATGCCTAATTTCAGAAATTTCTTGGATTCCCAAATTAAGAATATTTGCCAAAGAAAGCCTGGGGCCTCACAGCATATTTTAAATGAGCCATTTGGGAAGGGTGTGCTTTGGGCTGGCAATTGACCGCCCGGCTCATAATTTTGAGTTTAGTACCTTTACATGAATGGGAAACTTCTAGATGGAAATAGTACTTGCATTTGCTGTCACATAAGTAGCTCACATTTTCTTTCTAGCTCTATTTTTTTCCTCTTTGTTCAGTGTGCTGTAGTCTCAAAGAATCTGATAAAACTAAATAATGCTTTGCTCAGAAAGATGAGCATCCCCAGAATTGTGGGCTCAATTTGAGAGGAATCCTCAAATGTATTTTTGTGTTTTATCTAGAGCCTATGAACTCCTGAAAAATATCCTGAGCTGAAGTAATTACTTGTTTAAAATAATGTCAAAATAGGTAAATCAAGTGTTTTGTAATTTAAGAAAAATGACACCCAAATAACTAAAATGTCCTTCCTAATTATAATTTAGACTAGTAAATCATGACATAACTTTTTGTTTTTGTTTGGGGAGGCAAAAGAAGCTAATTTAAATAATTAAAATGTATTAATGGTCTATTGCTATACATTATATGTGGCCAGATTACATAGAACTTTAATGGTATATGGAAAAAATAGGATAAATTTGTCCCAAACAACCTTGAGTCATTTGCTTTATATTTCCTACTCCTATGTATACACAGATTATGCCACCAACATAGTCTCAATATTCCAGTGAGTTTAGACAACTCGTGTTTTGTTTAGGGGACTATTGCTATAGAGCAAAAATGTAAATGAAATTTATAATCTATTTTGCCATATTCCCAAAATGTTAAGTCTGTACCAGGGAACTAATAATTTCATTTGCCTAATTTGGCAAATGAATTCTTGAAAAATTACCATTGCATTGTGATGTACCTAATTTATGTTCCCAAGACTCATAAACGGTAAACCTAGTTTTGCACTTATTTCCATATCACTTCATATTCCATGTTACACTAGGAATAGTGGGAGGCATTGAGTTAAAGGGCAAATTAGATTAAAATAGTCTCGAGAGAGAGAACAGAGATCCTTGGACTGTCGTTGCCTTTTTTCTTCTTTCATTTTTCATAAACCATGTTTTTGTTTTAAGTTGTGCTTTGCCTGAAACTGAAAAATCATGTTCAAGAAGAAAAATAACTGTAGAAAACAGTCATGCCTTCTGTGACATATCTCTCTTCTAGATGGACTGATGGATTTGTGTAGGCCAAGCAACTTATTTGCTGCTCAACCATGGCATAGTTGTCATAAACTCATCTATGTACGACCTAATTCTAAAACTGGTGTTCCTGTTGGACATTGGCCAATTCCAGAATCTTTCTGGCCAGAACAGAATTTACCATCACTAGTAAGTATTATAAATGAAAAGAGTAAACAGTGATCTGAGTTTTTATTTAATTTTATGACAGTGAAGCTTTTAAAATAAGTTGGGGCTTTTAAACTGTATTCTAGGCTAGTACGTCCCCTTTTGTTTTCTATCTCCTATTGAGAGGTTAGTTCTATGCCTTGAGGCAAAAGAGGAGAATGTCCATTATTTTATCATAAGTTTTAGTCTTTTTACAGTTGCCTTTTCCATATGGATATTAAAACATTGTTCCATATGGATATTAAAGCATTGTTTTTATTTAATTTTTATGTTTATTTAGTGTGTGTGTAACCAGTTTGAAATATTTGAATTTTTTTCACTGATTATCAACTTTAATTTGATCTTCAAACTTAATTCCATTTGTCATGTAACCTGATGTATTCACAGATTTTGAATTTCTATGTTCATATACAGAAAGATTGAGAAGATGAGTAGTGGGCTTCTCATAAATCCTTACAAGCCAATGTCATATCAATGTGTTGAGCAAAAATGATGTATCTTATTTTAAGATGCATTTTCTTTGTGTCCTGACAGCCTGTCATCTCTGTCCACCCACTTCCATCCAGAAGGCCAGCCACTGTCAGCCTTAGTAGTTCTAATAGTGGACAAATGTCTACAGCCTGTTTCGTTATCTACTTGATACACATTGATGCCCAGGTTTCAGATGCTTTTTATTAAAGAAAGAAAAAAAAAGCTATTACTCTTTTTTTTAATTTAAACTTTATTTATTTTATTTGCCTTGGTGTTTGCCTGGAACTGGGAACTGGAACTACAGACAGTTGTTAGCTGCCATGTGGGTGCTGGGAATTGAACCCCGGTCCTCTGGAAGAACAGTCACTGCTCTTAACCTCTGAGCCATCTCTCCAGCCCCGCTATTACTCTTAAGAGAGAGAGGAAAAAAAAAGAGTTGGGAGTCAGGCAGCCTGGCCTACAGAGTGAGGTCAGAACAGCCAGGGCAGGAAAAGAAAGAAAGAAATAGATAAAAGGAAGATGAAAACACAGAGGAGACAATAGAGTTAAGAGTGGGACCCATTCCATTGCTTACAAGCCTTTGTCACAGGGCAGCTTCATTGCTCTGTCGCCCAGCTTCCTCCAGCTTGCCAATTTCATGACCTGTTTGGGATTGTATGCTTGAATAATATGTGAAATGTTCACATACATACCTGACTCTGACTGGTTAGCTTTTGGTTTAGGATATCAGAGCCACAATGAAACTACATTAAAAAAAATAAAAATAGAAATATTTGAATTTTTCTGTTTATATAAAAAGTTATTTTGAATATGGCTATTTTGATGGTTTGAAAACAAATTAGGAAAGTATTATTTTAATGTGTTATCTCTTCTAAAAGATACATTTTCTAAGTAATATTTACATTTATTATTTATTTCTGTGTTGTTTGCTTTTCTTGTTTTGTTTCCATGGTAACATTGAGGGGTAAGCCTAGGGCTCTTCACACATTCTAGGCAGCTATGGCCCTATACTGAATGTGTCATTATTTTTACTGTGAACAATAAAATAGAAAAATAATGGAAGCTGATCTGTACAAAAATATTGCTTTAAAGCATGAAAATTTAAAAATGGGCATTTATTTGTCTTAGAGATGAAAGTAAGAGAAAAATGTAAACAAATAGCTGTCTTCTGTCCTTGAAGGGAAGTGCAGATAAAATATAAGTGCAATTCAGTTTAGATACACTTTCATTTCTTACTCAGTATTTCCTTTCAGTCACTTTATTATTCATTTTTCAAAACTAACTTACAAAGTAACAGGCTTCTTATGGTGTTTCATACATGCTTCATTTTGGTTGAGTTTCCCTCTGTTCTTCTTCATCATCCCTTCCCCCTTTCCCTCATGTTAGCCTTTTGCTCCCAGCATTCCCTCTTCTATTTTAATAGCTCATGTGCCTTCTCCACTCAAAAGGCCTCTTTTTTCCACCTGATGTGCCCCTTCTAGTTTCCTGGCCTTTACCTACCTTTTCTCCCATCTAGATAGACTGAGTTACTTTGCTTAATAAAGTGTTTTCAGTTGCACCCATTATCCTACACATTTGACAAATTCATTATTATGGCTGAAATTCCATTATGTATATGTCTATTTTCATCATTTATTCATCTGTTGATAGACATCTGTATTGATTGCATATTTTTAGTCAGGGCACTTTTTTTTATATGAATTTACAATTTTTACGTAAGATGAGTTCTCACAATGTAGCCCAGGCTAACTATGAACTCACTCACTGTCCTTCTTACTCAGCTTCACAGGTTCCTTTAGTAATGCCCTGCTGGGCCATTTACTTTTCAATGATTAGCAATTATGTAATGCTTAAATAATTATCTCTAAACAAAAAATTTGTCTTTTGGTATCTGCATTTGGTAGAAAAGAGTTGGCTGCTGTAGTTACTTTTAGTACCAGATGAATTTGCTTTTTTTTCGGAGATATTGTTTAGGCAAAAAGGAGGTTGTAGGAAACACCTTCTGTTTCCTATGCTCAAGGAAAGAAAGCCTAGGTAGTTCATGTGAGGTCTGGGGCTAAGAGTGGGGAATACAAACATTACCATTGCTCCTTTAGTTTACTTATGTGATTCAGGTTCATTTGTATTTTAGGTTCCAGAAAATGTGAACTGCATTTTCTCCCAGGCTACTAGTTTAGATTCTTATATTTGTAGTAGTAGTCATGTGAGGCTCAAAGAACAAGATACCTTTTAGCCCCCTTCTGTCGGTGAGGGAAAATGATTCCTTTTCTCTCCCCAGGGCTCCAAGGTGGCAAACAAACGCCTGTAGTAATAGTTTTATTTAATTATTGCTAGCTATGGGGTGTAACTCCGCTGTTTATCGAATTTTTTTAGATATTCAGATCTAAGAAATCAGAAACATGTCACAAGACTGATTAAAACTGAAATAAGGGAAAGCTAGAATAGTGGAAAGTCCAGGAATTTATACACACTTTGCATTACCATTCCCCCATGTGTAGAAGTTCACTCTCTCAAACATCTTATTAGTTTCTAAATGACATAAATCCAAATGCATTTTGTTTCCCCTTTTCATAAAGGAAGCCAAGCCATTTCATCATGTTTGTGTTGGCCTTCCACATATCTTGGCCCTTGCTGTCTTCCTTCTCTCTGTGGTGTTCTTTAGGTATACAAACCTAGTGATAAAATTGCTTCTCTTGTTGGTCTACTGTGGTGCTCCAAACACACAGGCCTTTGAAGTTTCACCAAAAGCATCCTCAGCTTCAGCTATTCAAAGCAAACATGTGGGTATGAACAGTGCTATAAAACATGAGTATGAGCAGGCTTTGAGGCCCTGAAGTTGTGACCAGATTGTTACCATGTGTATCCTGCCCTTCCATACCTTTGCTATTTTCCTTTTGCTTTTTAGTAGATTGAGCTCATTAGAAAAGTTCAAAGATTCTCCTTTGTCCAGTGGTATCTCAATATCTAACCTGATTCTCAGGGAATGCTTAAAGGTCACAAAATGGATTAGAAAGTGAGAGTTCATCTTATGGATCATAAGAGTTACTTTAACACAATACAGTTATTATTTCACTGAAATTCTAGCTCTGCATTACCTTATCTTTCCTCTTGCCAATCCTAACTAGAGATTAGAAGTGAAAAACTTGAGTCACCACCCCCTAGATACTCTTCAAATACTAATCTGTATCTTAGTGATAGTTTGATGAAAATGTAGCAGGGCTTTTAGAGCTTTTAGAATTGTGAGCTTGCTTGATATCCAATCATATTTCCTCTTTTTTTTTTTAGCCTCCACGAACATCTCATCCTGTTGTGAGGTTTTCCTGTGTTGATTGTGAACCAATGGTCATAGATAAACTGCCATTTGACAAATATGAACTTGAACCCTCTCCCTTAACTCAGTACATCTTGGAAAGAAAATCTCCTCATACTTGCTGGCAGGTATCTATCCTTACCTAGTAGCCAAATGTCTATAATCATTCTGGGATCTGGGAATTAATTATAAATTGGGGATCTAGAGAGATAGCTCAGTGGTTAAGAATGCATACTGCCCAGGCCTTTAATCCCAGCACTTAGGAGGCAGAGGCAAGAATATCTCTGTGAGTTCAAGGCTAGCCTAGTCTAGAGCAAATTCCAGGACTGTCAGATCACACAGAGAAACCTTGTCTCAAAAAACCAAAACAAACAAAAATGCACACTAACTTTACAAAACCCCTAAATTCAATTTCATTATTCACATCAGGTGGCTCACAGTCTCCTGAAATTCCAGCTGTAGATGATCTGATGCCATCTTTCTGGCCTCTGTGGACAGCATATACATGTACATACCCCTACACACACATACACATAATTAAAAACAAAAATAAGGGTCCAGTGAGATTGTACAGTGGTTAACAACACTTAATGCTCTTACAGAGGATTCAGGTTCAATTCTCAGCACCTATGTGGCATGTAGCAGCTTACAGATGCCTCTAACTCCAGTTCCAGGGATCAGATGACCTCTTCTGGCCCATATGATCACCAGGCATGCATGTAGTATGCAAACATAAATACATACATACAGGCAAAACACTCATACACATAAAATAAAAATAAATATTTAAAAATAAAAACTTTAAAATCTTTTCAAAGTTTCTTTAAAATGGTTCAAATGTGGTAATAATTACACTGTATTTTTAAATGCTATCAAATAAATAACCTAGCCAAGAAAATAATTTTAGAAAGGTATGAAACATACTATACATTACAATTTATGCAAGTAGAATCTGATGAAACCATGCTTTTAAGGATTTGGGGTTGGGTAGGCCCATTCTTATCTGTTTCCCAGGTTAAGAAGCATTAAGCTATAGGGCATGATTTGATTCAGGTATGAGAAAGACTCTCAGCTTTTATTTTGAACTTGACAAATGAGTCCTGCATATTTTGTCCAAGAACTAGAAACTCTGAAATTACCTTTTGTGTGAGAATAATGCAATACTACTATAGTTTCGTTAGTATACGCCCCACTGATGTGTAGATCCAGGTTTTACTTAGATGAGGCAAGTGTGAAGATACTGTTCTCTTGCTGTACTAAGTACTGTGCTACAGTCAGAAAGACTTGCTCATTGGACTTGCTCATTGCTTAATGGAATTTGACGTGTAAAATGCTAGACTTCACAGTCACGGCCCTTTTATTTGGATAAAAAAAAAAGACCTATGTTATAAGGATGTTCATTCTATTACTGAACTATAGGACTACACCAGCCAGCAATTTTTACTTCTATTGACACAGGGACCATTTTCAGACACTCATTTGTTTTGTTTTAAAATGTGGTATCAGTGATTCATAATATCTATAAACTACTTTAATTCTCTCAAGATGCTAAAGCTAGTTCAAAAGAAAAGAAATAAGATTGAATCACATATTTAAAGGGGTAAAAAAAAAACCCAAAATTTCAAAACTACAGAGTAGTGGGGGTACAGGCCTTTTTAATCCCAGCACTCGGGTGACAGAGATAAGTGAATCTTTGAGTTCAAGTCCAGCCTGGTTTACAGTGCAAGTTCCAGGACAACCAGGACTGTTACACAGAGAAACTCTGGATCAAAAAGAAATTTTTTTAATGTTTCAAAATTACATTTTTGAACAGAAGCCAAACAAAAAAGATTACATATTGTATACTTGTACTTTTCTATATTCAAACAGTTAAAATTAACATACTGTGTCAGAAGTCAGAATAATGTTTTCTCCTGAGGATTACAGGGCAGTGTCCAGAAATGGACACAACTGAGATGTAAATAATACCTAGGTCAAGAAACAGAAAAGGACTGGCAACTACCTCCTTTGCTTTTTCTGGAATATTCACCAACCTATATACTTGTTTACCCCCAAATTCTAGAAATGTGTACAAGTAGAAGACTAACTTCTTTTAAATAGTTTAGTTTGAATTTCTACAACAAAATTAAATAAAATTACAAATCACATCTTTTTTCTTAAATAAATTTTCCTTCTATATTGCATATTCCTTCTAAATCTTCTCCAAAGAAGCTGAAGTAATCTGTCCCTGCTTCTTCACAGCCTCTCAAATATCATAGTCTTTGACCTGACCTCATTGATTAAGGGGACTGAAGAAGAATAAACCAGGACTGAGGAAATTTCATAAAACCGTAATAGAGACGGTATACTAATAGAGCTGGGAGAAGGTTCAGTCAGTAAAGTACTTGTCCCCACATCCAGGAGGACTTCAGTTCAATCCCCAGTACTTATTTTTTAAAGCTCATCAAGATTGTGTAGCTGTAATATCAGCATAGAGAGATAGAAAAGGGCAGAACTTGGGGTTTTCTGGCCAACCAGGCTAGCTGAATTGTTGATTGTCAGGTTCACTGAGAGATCATGTCTCATAAAATAAGCTGGAGAGCAACTGAAGACAATACACAACATTAACATCTAGGTCTATACACATGTACGTGCATGTGCACTTGTATATACATATGCGCTTGCACACACATACACTTGTTTTTTTACTTTTATATAATGCATCATTTCTCCTTCTTAGAAAACAAAATATACCTCATTTTATTATAGTTACCTGTTTAAAGTTCAAATTGCAACAAAAATCTAGAAGAACCATTTTTAGCACTTATTATGTTTTATGGATTCATCAATTACACAAGAGAGATTTTCTTTTTTTCTTCTTGCTTTTGTTTGTTTTTCAAGACAAGATCTCACTGTGTAGTCCTGGATGTCCTCGAATTCACTTTGTAAACCAGGTTGTCCTCCAATTTTCAAAGATCTACTTGCCTCTGTCTCCCAAGTGCTGGAATTAAACGTATGTACCACCATACTTGACATATTTTCATAATAACTAGATTTTAGAAGAATTTTCTGAATTGTAGGTAATATTGCTATTATGAAGAACTAGCATGATAAATTGCCACTAAGGAATCCTATCAAAGGTCTTTGGGCAGGGATAGGACCAGGTCTCAAAAGTTTATCCTGGTGTCCTCACTTGAGTCAAAGAATCTAAACAGGGAACCGAGAGTAGACACAGTGGCTGAAGGACTCTGGCAGATCAAGGGTATGAAAACTGACAAATACACACCAACTCAGAAATACCAATAAAGAATCAAAAGATAGCTATGTGAATACAATCAATGTTCTAGTCTTTAAGTTGATGTAGCCAAGAAAATTTATTCTAGATTGAAAAGTGAAGTGCAGCATCTCCTTGCTGCCTCAGAAAGTGTACAGTAGTTTTTTGTCTCGTAATAGGTTACTCTATAATTTTTAATTGAGTGAAAAATGAATAAATGAGGAAACAACAAGGCATAGTAGTATGCATGAAGACTGGTTATGTAGTATTTTAAATGGCCTTTCTTTTTCAAATGTATACTTTAGTCATGGAACCTTATTCCTTTTTCCTAAGTCTACTGTCATCGTGCCCTGTTCTTTTGGGAAGTTTACATTCTTAATTATTTCAACATCATTTTCCCTTATACTAACCAAATGAATTTTTGGGTATTGTTAATGTGCCCTGTGGTCTCTGAGTGGTTATTGTATCATCTAGTTTAATTTGTAATATAACTATGGAATATCTATAATTTGGTTGTGCCTATTTAGCACATTATTTTTACATACCCTATGAAAAAATATCTAGTCTGTTTTTTGAATTACTGTGTCACAGATGTTGCTGTTGAGTGTTGCTACAAGTTTGAGTTTACATAAAATAATTATTGCCATAACTGTACATTGTATTATGTTTTCTTAGGTGTTTGTTACCAGCAGTGGAAAATACAATGAGCTTGGATATCCATTTGGTTATTTAAAAGCTAGTACAACTTTAACTTGTGTAAACCTCTTTGTGATGCCTTACAACTACCCAGTTTTACTTCCTCTTTTAGGTGAGTAAAATATGTACCACTTAATCATCTTTAAAATATGGCAAAAATAAGAGATAGATGAAAGATTAATAAGCACTTCAAATGCCATCAAAGAATAACCAATACTAGAGTAAATACATGTATAAAAACTGATTTAGAAAGAAAAAACCTCTCTCTCTCTCTCTCTCTCTCTCTCTCTCTCTCTCTCTTCCCACCCCCCCTTTTGCTTGTACATCAAGTAGAAGGGATACCTGATCTTGGCTGTTGTTCTTCAGATTGCAAACTCCATCAATCACCTTTCATTCTCCATTTTTGAAAGAATCTTTGCTTTTCTGTAGATGAGTTTGAATGCTCTCCAAAAACTGGATGGTGTGTGTGTGTGTGTGTGTGTGTGTGTGTGTGTGTGTGTGTGTGTGTGTTTAGCCTGAACATGTGTGTATGTATATGTGTGAAGGCCATAGGTTGATGTCACATAATGCTTTGAATCACTTTCCACTTTGATTTTTGAGACTTGATGTCTTGGTCTATCTGAAACTTGCTGAGTGGCTAGACTTTTCTATGGGTGCTGGAGATCCTAACTCAGATCCTCATGCATTCATAGCAAGCACTTCCCAAGTGAGCCATTTCTCCAGCTCCAAAACTAGGACTTTTGTTGGCCAAGAATTTAATGTCTTTCTTCAAGAAACTAGTGTTTCTGTGAGGCTACTGAGTATCCTTTCTCTCCAGAATATTACATACTCTAAAAGTATATCTTTTAAGTAAGGTAGTGAATTAAGGCACAAGAGTAAATTCTATAAAGCAGATTTAGAAGTTATGGATTGTTTCTATGACAAAATGCTAAAGGAACAATTAATGCTGTTAAAAAGGTATACTCTTCATTTTTAGAATAATATACTACATGGCATCTTTCTAGTTGTAAAGTTTTGAGTTTTTTTTAAAAATGACTTTCTAAATTTTTGCTTAAGATTAATCATTTACAAAATTTGATCATGATACCACTATTAATGTATGATGTATCTAAAGAGCAGTACTTTACTTTGTTCACAGTTAAGAAATTTAAAAGTAAGTCATCATAAATACATCAGCATGGTTGCTTTGTATATTTTAGTTACGTTGTTTCTTAGTCTAGTCTGAACGTTGTTCTTTGTAAGAGTTACTATTAGTAGAAAGTATAGAGCATATGTTAGAGGATAGTAAGATTACCAGTAAAGGGCTGGGAAGAAGGCTCAGCCTTTATGTTCATAGCAGCAATATATGTAATAGCAAGAACCTGAAAACAACCTAGTTGCCCCTCAACTGAAGAATGGATTAACAAACTGTGGTACATCTACACAATGGAGTACTACTCCGCAGTGAGAAAAAATGATATCCTAAAATTTGAAGGCAGATGGATGGATTTGGAGAATATCGTCCTGAGTGAGATATCAAAAATGCAGAAAGATAAGCAGGGGATGTACTCAATCATTAGGGGACTCTAAGCAAAAACATTCTTATTTCATTGAAAGATTATGGGTGAATAAAGTGATTTAAAACACACACACACACACACACACACACACACACACACACACAAAACCTTCTGATTTGACTGTAGAAGGGTTGCTTAGCAGAAATTTGTGGTGGCCATAGTGCATTCGTGGGCATTAGCTGTGACCTACTATGTATTCTTCATCTGGAGCTGAGCCTAACCTGGCTTGAGGAGCTTTAGATTTTATTTTTTATGTTCTATGTATTTTAGAGAAAAGAGACACAGAGAACAGTTATTTTCATTATTTAATATTCCTGCATAGGAACAAATGTAACAAGTAGTGTTAAATTTATAAACTAGCTGTGTTTATAACGTTTCTTTCTTTAAGATATTCTCTGTGCTGTATCTTTAAAAAATAAAAATAAATAAATAAAATAAAAATAAATTAGCTGATTGACATGCAGAGGCAGAGAAGAGGTCTGTGTAGGCAAAGGCTCCTCTACTCCAGTCTGTTGTCTGAGAGTCCAGTAGCTTGGGCTTCACTGTGCTGCAAACTGATTTTTCATCCAAAACAGCAAAAAACAATGTTTATTTTTAGTTGGGTTTTTGTGGTGTGGTTGCAAAAATCAGATTGTCTTATTTAAAAATTTTAGATTCACTGTATTTATTTTTTCCTCATGTGCTTCTTTTAAAATTATATTGAGTTGACTTTGTAAAAACTGTTTAATACATGAATAAACACATTTGTATAGATTAAAAAAAAAAGAAAGAAAAAAAAGCACTCGAGGCTCTTCCTGAAGACACAGAGTTACCAATTTACAACTACCTAGAACTCCAGTTCCAGGGAATATGACACCCTCTAGTGGCCTCTGAGAGCGCTGCATGAACGTGATACATAGGCATACATGTTGGCAAAACAGCCATATACACAAAATGGAAAGAAATAAATCCTTCTTAAATTACTAATAAAATAGGTCTGTATTTTATGTATCTCTTTTTTAGACATCCTTATGACCTCAATTTCCACACCTCAATAAAAAAGAGAAACGTTCATTTTGACTGCTATGTTTCTATTTTTCAGTGTACTTTTGATCCACCTTATTGCACTAGCAGTGGCATGCGAACCGTTTTATATATGTAGTCTCCAGTATTCATGAGTGCATACCAATGTAACATCACTCACATTTATGCCAAACATGTTCTATACATTTTTTCCTTTTTATTATTACTTTTTAAATGAAAGTATGTACCATAAGATCTACTCCCTTATTTCTTAATACAAAACACTATCACTAACTTTTGGCACTATGCTGGAGGATGTTATGCTGTAGGAAACAAAGGAGATATAGAAAGAAAGATAAATAATACATGATAGTGCTTACATACTTCTCTGTCTTGTGTATTGCCAGCTGGCCTCAAGCTCTCTATGTACACAAGGATGTAAATAATAAAGAGACTTTTAGATATAAACAAACTAAATAAACAGAATAAGTAATACCCTTAGTTTTATTTTCTTTAAAAGAACTTATTAAGTATAAAAGTGTTTTGCCAGCATATATATATGTCTATGCACCATGCGCAAGACTAATGTCTACAGAAGCCAAAGCAGAACTTCAAATTCCCCTAGAACTGGGGTTATAGAAAGTTGTCCACTATGATGAGCTGAGACTCAGACCTGGGTCCTCTGGAACAGGAGCTAGCCTCTGCTCTCACCACTGAGCCATTTATCCAGTCCATTCTTACTGTTTCCAACAATGGCAAATGCTTTGCCTAGAACCTGATTTAGTCTATTTCTTGTCAGATATTTTTCCAGTGCTGGAGAACAAAAGCAAGCCCCTTTGCAGACTACGCAAGTGCCATACCACTGGGCTTTTTAAAACCTCCTCATAATTCCCCAAAGACTTCAAGAAATATCACAGTATAGCAGTCTTCCCATAGTCTTTCTTCCTTCCTGTTCAGACAGACATGAATGGTCTGTAAAGGACCTGAGGACTTGAGTCAAGGACACCTTCTCATCCTTTTGCTTTCTTCTGCCCCCACCAAAGAACAAAAGACCTACTTTTTATGGCTCTGTAAATGTATTGAAATTTGTTTCACAGGGAGTTAATAATTAGGGCAATAAAGAGAAGAAAATATCCTGTTTTTCTTAACCAAAGTACTTTTGTAAACAATTGATCTATTTGTAGAGAATGTATGCATGTCTTCCTCTGTAAGTAAAACATTTGCCTAATGAAGCTTAAAGGAACAATAGAGGATGAGCTGATACTATCTGCTGTCTTTATGGTATAGATAGCAGGTAGGTTTTGATAGCTGGGAGTACCAGGTTGAATTATCAAGTTAGAAATATTTCCCACACTTGGAAGGAAATAAAGAGGGTGTTTGGAAGTTCTCATGCAATATGTATAATGTGTATATTATACTAAAATACTAAAATAATTATATTTATATATTAAAAGATAGGGAATATGTGCATATTTAAGGTAATTATCTTGAGTTATGTTGGTGCACATGGTATTCAGGAGACATATTAAGCCAGATGTGGTGTCGTGGTGCATGCCTGTAATCTCAGCAATTGGATGGCTGAGGCAGAAAGATCATGAATGAGTCAAGTGTGGTTTCATAGTAAATTTAATACTTAGGCCACATAGTGAAACCCTAGATCAGAAAAATCAGAAACAAGAAGAAAAGAAGGGTGTGTATGTCATGGCATGTGTGTGAAAGGATCTGTCCTGTTCCTTCTGCCACGTGGGTGTAAGGTGTAAGGTTGTAAAGCTGGCAGCAATCACCCTTACCTGGGGAGCCATCTTGCTAGGCACCACCCTCTGTTTTTTGTTTGTTTGTTTGTTTGGTGGGTTTAGTTTGGTTTGAAGACAGGGCCTCTCTGTGTAGCTCTGACTATCCTGGAATTTGATCTGTAGACCAGGCTGGCCTCGAATTCAGAGATCTGATTGCTTCTGCCTCAGGAATGCTAGAATTAAAGGCATGTGTCACCACACCTGGCCCACCCTCTGTTTTAAACCAAAGAAATATCAGTCTATGGATCACCACAAGTGAAAATTATTATATTAGAATTAATAATGCATAACACATCAGGAAAATATTTCAAGTGAATCGAAATCAGTATTTTAATATTATACCATATAAGCTTTGTTAATGGAAAATGGATGTATAAGTTGAAATTTTACTTCATTTTTTAAAGGCACAATAGATAGGCTCCCTGACTTATAGTGGGGTTAAATCTAATAATTCAGTTGTTATGTTCAGAATTCCTGTATTACCCCTAACCTCCAGATCATCACAGGTTAGTACTATGGCATACCTCACAGTGGGTCTTGTTTGCCCCGTCACAATCCATAGGGCTGGCTGGGAATGGTGGTTCACTGCTGCTGCTGCCTAGGCTTGGAAAAAAGTTCTATACTGCACATCACTAGGCTGAGAAAAGATCACAGCTTAGAAGTAGAAATGTGCTCTCTCTCTCTCTCTCTCTCTCTCTCTCTCTCTCTCTCTCTCTCGTTTTTTGTGGTTTTTTTGAGACAGGATCTCTCTGTATAACAGTCCTGGGTATCCTGGAACTTGATTTGTGCACCCAGCTGTCCTCGAATTCACAGAAATTCTCCTGCCTCTGCCTCCTGAGTGCTTGGATTAAAGGCCTGTGCCACCACTCGGCTTTTCTCACCATCTTTAGGTTTTAAAGTCTTCAATTGAGCTATTGTAAGTTGGAGACCATCTGTTTGGAACTTTGGTAGATATATCAACCAGGAAAGGCTATCTTATAAACTGCAATGAAAGGTTCATCTAATGTGAATCAAATCTGATTTCTACATATTAGCTGCTTGATTTTTGGTCTTGCAAGCTGGTTCTGGGCTAACATGATCACTTGGTTTTGTGTTACAGATGACTTGTTTAAAGTTCACAAGCTTAAGCCAAATCTGAAGTGGCGACAGGCTTTTGACAGCTACTTAAAAACTCTGCCTCCATACTACTTAATAGTATGTATTGTTGTGTGTATATATATGTGTGTATATGTGTATATTAACTGTCACTGATGATTCTTGTCATAAGGAATAAGGAATCAAAAGTTTTACTCCTACAAGAAGAGAACTTTTTACTTTATGAACATTTGTGTCGTCACTGTCCTCTCAAGCCATATGTAAGAGTTTGGAGATGATGTGGCGGCACAAAAGAACATTGTCTTTCTGTGTCCTTTATTTTTAACTGCCATGGTCATTGTTATAAACACATCTATGTTTCTCTTATTAAAACTAACCTTATAAAACTGTAACTCTGGAATATAAGAGCAAATATGTCTCAATTTGTGTTAACCAACTTCCCTTTTGAACTCTAGAAACTCAATGTGGCGTTTCAGTCTATACACAAAACTTGAAAGAAATTATAGTTTTTGTTGCCTGTTAAATGTGTCCTTGACACAACATGATGTGGAAGCATTGGCATTAGAGAGGATCCAAGAAGAAAACATGACTTGGCCTCATTATGTATTTTATACTTGGAGAAAGCAATGCCTCATGATTCTGAACTGGCTGTGTAATCCTAATCAAGACAATCAAGCCATTTCAGAGGTTGCTGTTGTAACTTAATGTCAAGTTTCTAGAGGTGAAAAGGCAGAGTCTTCAAGGGGTACAATCATTGGTGTTGCTGGGAGGAGAAAGTGGGCTTTGTTGCTACTTACCATGGCAATCGTGGGCTGTGCAATCATATGCAATGGGAGTGATTCAATGATGGGAATTAAGACTGAAAGCAATGTACTTGTTTCAATTGGCTGCTACTTGCTCTTCTTACCCACTCTTTTCTGATTTTTTTCTGCTCCTTCTCTGCTACTTTCATTGCCACTTTTTAATGTTCCATGTTTGGTTTTATGTGCAGCACCTTGACCTCTAAGAAATGAATCATGTCCCCTTGCCCCTTATAACTGAACTTTTGAGTATTTAAGATTTATTCTATTCTTACTGTTGTGTATTTTGTTTCCTTATAGCCATTAAAGAAAGCACTAAGGATGATGGGAGCTCCAAATCTGATATCAGATAATTTAGATTGTGGACTTAGTTACAGTGTTATCTCTTACCTTAAAAAACTCAGCCAACAGGTAGTATTGGTAAAAACGAACAAACCAAAATCCTTTGCCCTCAGAAGTGCATTTCCTTATTCTTTAGTGTAATTGTAACTTTTCAAATTAAATGTGTATATATCTCTACACTTTATGGATTAGTAATAATGTGATTCTCTATGGCTTCTAGTTCACCATTAAATGCAGTTAAGGGTCTGTCAGTATCATTTGATGCTGTACCATTTCTCTTTCTGCCTGCCAGTTTGTTCTGCCCATGTGCTGGCTGATATTTTGTGGCCTAAGAGGGGCAGAGGCTTCATAGGATTCTCTTGTGGGTCACATTTTGTCTGTCCTCCAACTAGTTTCTCCTCAATTCTAGAGCATCCCCCTTTTGTGAGTCAGCACATCAAGGTCTGGTGTGATTCAGTATGCCTTGCCTGAACTCACTTTTCAGGCAGCATGTTAAGTTCTTGTACTCACATGCTAGCCCTTGGACAAATAGCTGCCTGCTTTTCCCTGGAGAAGGGAGGAGGGGGGACATGAGACCAGTATTCTTCAACCTGGAGTGTGATAGACCCAAGGGGACCTGGAGAGTGGAGTTCTTCCTCCTCTCTTGCCCATCATCTCTTCCTTCAGACCTCACTTCATTCACCATTATTCACCTTGTCCCTTGCCTGCCCCTCTCTATTAGTACCTCATCTTCCACTCACCCCTCCTTGTCATACTTCTCACTTTTACCTAGAACATTCTTGTAGGATGGAGATATTTGGAATCTACTGAGTTAGAGCTCTACTGCCATAAATTGTGTTGTGTGATAAATTAATGCAGCAGCTCTACCCTCTTATTCACAAATACATTTTTAGGTAGGAAGTAGTATTTGCAGTAACTACAGCATTTCAAGCTGAGTATGTTTGCAAATTTGGCCTTTAGAAAACTGAATACTAAGCAAAGTGGCATATTTTACTAAGGAACTCCATGACTGGGATGCTGGCATGCCTTCCTAGAAATGAGCAAAAACTTAAAACCACATTCTAAAGCTTACAAACGCATAGTAGTCTAGCATACTCATAAGTACAAAAGAAAATAAAGGCAAGCCTGGATTTTTTGACTTAACAAGTGCCCCTAACTTGCATTCCTGTCTGCTAATAGGTTTTTGTTGTTGTTGTAAATACCTTGGTTATTTATCTTTCTATTGATCTACTGATTTTTTTAATTTGATGTTTACGTTTGGCCTTTAAGGCTTTGTAGGGGTATGGCCACAAAGGACAAAAAGTGAACAGTTAAAACTAATGCAAATGCTGGTACCTTCTGGGATGCACTGTATTTTTTTATTGAATGAGCTTTCAAGGTCATTCAAGGAAACAGACCCTTTATCTACTTTTGTCTCATATTTCATGACTTAAGAATTTGCTTAAGTATATATATGTATATATATCTTTCAAATAATGTTTGGGAAAATAAATATCTCTGGCCAATACATAAGTAATAAAAAATTATTGGGGGCTTATTGAAATTGATGGAATTTTATCTTTTAGAAAAAGAAAAGATTGTTACTAATTTCTATTTCTCTAATTACTAATTTAATATCTATGTCACTAGTGTTCCTTGAACCATTTCAGATGTATCTAAAGTGCAAAATATGCTAAATACTCTGCTTTAATTCATTCAAGCAAAATTAATTGATACAATGTCTATTAAAGTCATTTCCCAATGTTTAGTGATAAACTTACTCAATAGACATTAAAAAATATTTTCTTAGTGATATTTGTTAAATTAAGCTTTACTTTTTATAAGATTTATTGGATAATCTTATATTTTTTAATATCATTGTTAATGTTTTCAAATGTAATACCAGTCTATGTGATTTAAATTTAAGCAATAATTTACATGTATGAATATGGAGTTTAAACTTTTGTGTCTGGATCCAGACTGAATGTATTGATTTAGATTAGACTTTGCAGTAACGATATATGCTTTTTTATATCTATGAATGAAATTTTTGCCCATGGTTTCTATTTTCTCCATGATTCGTTCATAGCTTTGACACTACAAAAGAAAATTTGCATGAAGTCATTTGTCTTTTTAGTCTCCCCTGTGTTTGCTGTGGTAGAACAGAGAAGCATAGGGAAATGTTCACGTAACTGTTTTTCTGTGATTTGCACATGACAAGTGTTCAGTGGGGTTCTTAAAGTATTTCATTAAATAATAAAATGATGATGATAAAGTAGATATTTGGATAACATATTCTGTCCTTTCATTTTAGACCAAACTAGAGTCAGAGCGGATACTAGCATCAGTAGGGAAGAAACCCCCCCAGGAGATTGGTATCAAAGTGAAAAATCATTCTGGAGGTGGCCTGCCCTTGGCTCATAATAAAAATTTTAGGAAATTGTTGAAAGAAATCGTAGGGGAAAGTGCACCAAGACTAACAGAATTGAATACCAAAGAATTTGCTGGCTTCCAAGTAGGGCTCTTCAACAAGGTAAATTGTGCCATTAAATGGCATGTTCATCTGACTTTGCCTGATATGTTTGTTGTTTGTGTTGCTTTAGTTTTGCAATAATGTTCTATTTTGAAGTTATTATTATTACTTATAGCAGTAATATTTTGGGTTTTTGAGATAGAATTTCTCTGTATAACCCTGTCTGTCTCAGAACTAGCTCGGTAGACCAGGCTGGCCTTGTACTCAGAGGTCTGCATGTCTCTGCCTCTGCTGGGATTAAATGTGTGTACTACCATGCACATCTTGGAGTTAATAGTTAACAACGGAACCATTTTGAGGTGATTCTGCCGTCTGATACCAACATAAAATGAAACATACAAGATATGTTGGTTGATAGGAATGGGTAGTAAGCAGCTATAAAAGTAAAAGGAAACTGTAGTAGACAGGAAGCCATGTATATGTAGTACTTATGACAGAGTAATAGCCTGGGGATAAAGAAGCTGCAGCTTAGAGAACACCTGAGTCAGACCACAGGAAATCTCCAGCCTCGGGCATTCTCATGCAGGATGTGAATGTAATCAGAGCTAGCTGGACCCTCCTTTTTGTGCTTCGCAGTCCCTGACCATGAGCAGCCTGGCTCATGTTGATGGCTGCAGCAGACTCCAAAGGCACTGCAGCTGGGCTCTGAGCCAGTTGCCATCCTGTAGGGAGACTCCTGCAGCCCCCTCCCTGACTGCTGGGGAATAAATCTAGGTTACAAGTAGCAGTCCTACAAGATAGCCACAGGTATATATAAATCTTGGGATTTTGAATTTTAAATGACATACTTGAAAATTATATCCCCAGTGACTTTAATGACATAAGTATTTTAGCATTCAGAACAATAAATAGAAGTTTTCTACTGGAAAAAATTAGCTGTAATTGGTTGTATTAAATATTGCTCTCTTCAATAAGATTTTTAAGAGGGTTAAGTATTCCATTTCTTTATTTAAGAGCCTTAGGACTAACAGCTTGTTTCATTTGAAATAGGATTTGAAACCTCAGACATATAGAAATGCTTATGATATTCCACGTAGAGGACTTTTAGACCAGCTGACCAGAATGAGATCCAATCTACTGAAAACACGAAAGTTTATTGTTGGACAAGATGAAGGTAACTGAACAGTGGAATACTTTTCATTAGGAAAATGGCAGACATGACTTACAGGAAAGCCTTTATTGCAGAATTACTTTGTAATGTGTTAGTGTTCACAATGCTCATATTCACTCAAACCCTCCGTCTTCCTAGTTTTCTTCCCCTCAAGTTTAAGGCAGGTGTATATTAATCAGCATTCTAGACCACCACTGCCATTATTTTGGGTGATCACTCTTGCAAGCCTCAAAAATCTCAGGAGATAGATACTGATTTTATGCCGTTTACAGGCACTTTAGTGAAGACTGAGCATTTTAGTAGCCCTGCTCAGGCAGGTTTAGCTCATTGCAAAGTGGCAGAACCTAGGTCTGTCAGATTTCCAAAAGTCAGTAGAAAATACCTACTCTCCATGAAAGTAAATGAACTCTAGATAATATCTGGGAATATTGTGGCTGTTTGAAAATTTTATCTCTTTTTTTTAAACTTTATTTATTTCCTTATTTGCCTTGGTGTTTGCCTGGAACTGGAACTACAGACAGTTGTTAGCTGCCATGTGGGTGCTGGGAATCGAACCCGGGTCCTCTGGAAGAGCAGACGGTGCTCTTAACCACTGAGCCATCTCTCCAGCCCCTGAAAATTTTATCTTATTTTGTTAATTTTGAATGAGGTCACTTATCCACAAAAAAGAGTAAACCCCTAACCAACTTTCTGATATTATACCTTTTGTGCATATGTCAACAGAGGTTTCCTAAGAGAACTTTTGTATTTAATCAAATGATCAGAGGGTAAGATTATTAACCCAGTTTCTCTTTGGGACAAGAGAATACCATGAGTAGCTGGGAATTGTTGCTCTACACCTAAGAGCCTGAGCCAGGAGGATTCTACACATTTGAGACCAGCCTGAGCTACAGAATGAGAACCTTCTTGAGGAAACAGAAAGAGGGACTGCACTGGTGGCCCAGTGTTTAAGAGTACTGGCTACTTTTACAAGAGACCTTGGTTCAGTTCCCAGCACCTACATGGTGGCTCACAACTGCCCATGACTTCAGTTCCAGGAAGTCTGGTACCTTCTTCTGGACTCTGCACACACCTACAGGCAACACATACACATAAAATGAAAATAAATCTTAGAAAGCAGAGAACATTAGAACACCATTGAGCCTCAGTGCTTCAAAATGCAGAATGTGCACAGTGTTTGGAATTCAAATGATGGTATGTGGGATGCCAGGCCATTTTTGCATGGAGTTGGGAAGTAAAGTAGTTGCTAATCCTTGTGAAGTGAGCCTGTAGGCAGTATAGTAATTGTAGACCACTGATTAATATAAATGAAGATAATGCTAGATCCTGGAATACTAGATTTGAGATGTCAACCATGTACTTCAGCTGTGAGTGTTAGTTTCTCTGCTGATGATTTTACAGATTCACTTCATAGTGTTCCAGTTGCACAAATGGGCAACTATCAGGAATATCTAAAGATGCTGGCTTCTCCACTACGAGAGATTGATCCGGATCAACCAAAAAGACTGCATACTTTTGGCAATCCATTTAAGCAAGATAAGAAGGTAGGAAACCCATTTTTGTGTCTGTGGTTCTTTTGCTGTAACTCTGTCCTTTTTAGCCAGATGTGTACAAATCAGAGAGAAATATGGCCTGAGGACCTCTGTGTATTTGGAAACTACAGTCTCCTAATGCAAGTTGTATTAGTTGAATACAACCACGAGTTGTCATTTGTTGAGTATATAGTAGGACTTGATGTTTTAAATGATTGTTTATACTTACAAGCGTTGTGCAAGATAAATCACATCTACCCTATAATAAAAAGAGATCTTGGCCTAAAGTGGTCAGATGTCAAACCAACTGTGATATGGCTGACAAAGCCAGGATTTGAATCCACACCTTTCAGGATCCACATTCTATATTCATTCATATTATCACACACTAATTCTTTTAATATAGAGAATACCAAGTATTTCCTCTATTTCCATGACTTAGATCTATGGTGTATGTTCCTTGAACTATGATGTATATTTGATATCACTTTACTTGAATTATTCTAGAGTTCTAAATGTGAGGGGTTTGTGTGTATGGGTGTATGTGCACATGTGCGTGGTTGCACATGTGGTGCACGACCTGGTCATTTAATGATGAAAAGAAATAAGGTTACCGCTACATTTCTGTAGGCAAACCTGGATATGAGTTGTGGATATATCTCTCTTTGTCATTAAGCTGAACTAAAAATATTCCTGCTCATGACAACCCATAGTTAAAGATTTTCAATCTTTTTGTGCCCTGCCTTCCTCTTGTAACACTGGGGATAATCATTACACCAAACTGACAGTGCTGTATGGAATACTGAGTTATATACCTACACTATTTGGAATGATCAGTAAAAGTGCTGTGTTGTTTTTGCATGCTTAATGGAGGGGGAAAATCCTTTAGAAAGATAAATTGCATGATTTTTTTTTCTAATTACTAAGACACATATTCTTGGGCTATCTGTGATGACATAACTTTAAAGCTGGGATGTGGTATTATTGATTCTCATGTGCATCTGCTCTCAAGAGTGAACATCTCCCTCATTCCCTGATCAGTGCCAAAGTAGACGGACATATTTGAATCCATATTTGATTTTTGTATTTAGGGAAATTATGTTTTCACATTTGCTTGTCTTTCACCATGTACATCTGTACAGGAATAATCAGTGTTTCTTAATGGTGAGTTTAAAGCCCTACAAAGGGCTAGTGTAAGACCTTTTTGTTTTGTTTTGTTTTGGTTTTTTGAGACAGTTAACTGCCATGGTTGTCCTGGAACTTGTTCTGTAGACAAGGCTGATCTCAAACTCATAGAGATCCACCTGCCTTTGCCTCCTGAGTGTTGGAATTAAACTTATTCACTACCACTGCCTGGCTTGTGCCACCATGCCTGGTAAAAGAGTGATTTTGTACTACTTTAAAAAATGTGACTGTGACCAGATGGTGGTGGCACATGCCTTAATCCCAGCACTCTGGAGACAGAGGCAGACAGATCTCCATGAGTTGAGTTTGAGGATAGCCTGGTCTATAGGGTAAGTTCTAAGACAACCAGGACTGTTACAGAGAGAAGCCCTGTCTTGGGGGAAAAATAAATCAAAGGAGAAAAGGGGGTGACTATGATTACTGGAAAGATAGCTTAGTAGTTAAGAGCACTTGCAGACGACCAGGTTTGATTCCCAGCACCCACATTAGGTAGCTCACAACTTCCTATAATTTCAGTTCCAGGGGGATCTGACTCCGTCTTCTGGGCTCTCTGGGCACCTACATGCATGTGATGCACACAAACATGCATGTTCACGCACACATAAGTTGTTTTAAATGGACTTTTAAAGATGACTATGGATTTATCTTATCTTGGCTGGTTTGGCTCTCTAATAACCTTAGACAAAAACCCACATGTTAGTTTCCTCCTTGTCCCACTTCGATGAGATTAAAATTAGTTTGCAGTTTCTGATAACAGAATTGCTACAGGGACTATAATTAAGGCTAATCTAGATGATGTGGTACAGAGCTGAAGGGGTTTGTATATGAAAAGTGTTTAAATTGCCTTGTTTTTTTGACAACTGAACTTCTGTTTTAAATGAAATATGTTATTGATGTTTTTTAGGGAATGATGATTGATGAAGCAGATGAGTTTGTAGTAGGGCCACAAAACAAAGTGAAACGTCCTGGAGAACCCAACAGTCCTATGTCATCTAAGAGAAGGCGGAGTATGTCCCTGCTGTTGAGGAAACCACAAACACCACCTGCTGTAACTAACCATGTGGATGGAAAGGGACCGTTCTCAGCCTCGTGGTTCCCATCTTGTCCAAACCTCATAAAACCCACCCTTGTACATCCAGGTATAGAGTAGTGCTTGTGATTTTCTTATGGCTCCTAGAGGACTAACTTGTTAAAATGTTTGTATTTCTTTCTGTGTTTATGTTTCGTTGATTAAGTAAACCATTATTAAAGAATCTGTGGGAGGCCCAACAGACCTTCTGAGGAGCAGAGGCCCTGATTCAGCGATCTTGGCCATATGAGTGGAGACAAAAGATACATAATTATAGTAATTAACACATGATATTAATGTCATACTTAGTGATTAATACGTGCTTAGTAAGTATTAACCAAGGAACTAGTACAAAAATAAAGAGTTGTGAGCATGTCTGTTTTAACCATCTGGATCAAGTTCAAAAGCTGGGAAGATAAACCAAGTTACTAAGTAGCTTCACTAGTAAGAGTTGGATCAGCAATTGCTTTCTGTGCTGGGACTTCCTATGCATGATTGAACTGGTTATTCTAGGGTCTACCTCCTTGTTCCCACTGAAACAATTCTCAAGATCACTGGTGTTTTCTGTACGTCTCGTTTCCTTCTTAATAGTTTTTAACTCAGTTGTTCATGTCCTCCTCTGTGCAAGTCCTCGGGGTAGCAGTCACATAGCTTTCTTTTCCCTCTAGATGTGACTTCTTTCCAGCCTTTTCTTTTGCACCCTTTCTTTCTCACAGCTAGGTGCTATTGGTCCCCACAATTCAATTCTGGGACCTCATTTCACTGTGCTTGGTGGTCCCCTTGTAGCCTTGGTGCCTTAAATTCGGTTTCTATTTGAACAGCCCTCAATATTTGTACCTCTAGACTACAGTTTGTTTCTCTACTTTCAACCCTGTATTTAACCATGGACACAGCGCTTCCATTTTGGAATCTAATAGACAATAATGTTTTATGCTACAACTAAATGCCTAGCTTTGCCTCTCCACAATAGGTCTGTTGGCTTCTTTCTGCATGGCAGCTCATGAAATTGTCTCTCACTCCACTGGAAAAGCTGTATCACCTTTAAGGATTGGTAGGGTTGAAGAACCTTAGATTGTAATGTAGTGGAACTGTATTATGGATGCTGAATGATCAACTTAGTTACTGAATCAGAGTCAGGAAGAGTTAAGTGTCATCTACTCTCAAAGCCAGTAGACATATGACTGTTTATCCAGTGGTTCAGGTGACAAACCTCAAAAATCACCATGATTTCTAAAATTCTCTTTCTTCCAGTAGCAAGATGAGGTAATTTGACATTTAATCCCTGTATCTTACTATTACTATTTTTCTCCATTTCTTCACTCATACTTCTATAAATTTTTGCTAAGCTACTCAGGTAGCCTCTCTGCTTCTCAGTCTTGTGTAGTTCCTACCCATCTTTTCTCTCAATCTGAAGGCAAAGTGAAGATGTCAGCAGATAAATAGAAGCATCATGCCACCACACCCATACAGAATACAAATCCTCCATATTTCTAAACATTCAGGATACAGCCTATCTTCTTTTTTATTTTATTTTATTTTATTTTATTTTTATTTTATGTGAATCGGTGTTTTGCCTGCATGTATAACTGTGTCAGATCTTGGAATTACAGACAGTTGTTAGCTGCCATGTGGATGCTGGGAATCGAACTCGGGTCCTCCAGGAGAACAGTCAGTGCTCTTAACTGCTGAGCCATCTCTCCAACCCCAGCCTATCTTCTAACTCTGGTCCACACAGCTCCATGTGACCCAACACCACAATCCTCTTATTTCAAGTTCCAGCAATATTTTCCTCACACTTTATGCTGCTGCCCCTGATACAATTTCCTGTATCTCCTGCCCTCACTACAACTTAGCACCATTCCAGAAGATCCTGCCACCACCACCACCTGGCAGCCCTGGAGGCTCCCTCTCTCATCCCCTACTTATGTCTTGCCACAAATGAAAACAGACATGAGTGTGCTGTTGTTCACTCTTTAGTTCCTCTCTAATGGTCATGTGACACTGTAGGTTCTATAAGGGCAGGCAGCATCAGTTCATTTGTTTATTGTTATGTACTGATTCTCATCTCCTATCCTGATACCTGACACAGCAGAAAATAAGTAAATAACATAGAGGTGTTGGCCTAAGAAGGAAAAATAATTTCTCTGCCAGAAAAGGGGAATTAGGTAAAATCATCTACAGATAGGCAGTTGTTTAGCAGGTGATGGCAGAACATCCAAGTAGGTATCTCACTTTTCTCAGATTATTTGGTTTATACAGGAAACACATGATATGCACAAGTTGTAAGGATTCAAACTCAATAAAGGGTAGAAATTTATGTGTGACTTTGAAAAATACATGTTGACATTAAGTGCTGAGCACCAGGGACCTATGAGTGCTTATTAGTATCTTGGGTTCTGCATGCATTCATAGTTGGGAAGAGTCTCAGGTTTCCATCTGTTCTGTCCGCTTCATCAATGAAAGAAACCATTTCCTTGAAATTGAGGAACATGGAGATGTACTTATGGGATTGGCATGATGTATGCACTTCACAGTTCAACTTCTTTGCTTTTCAGATGCTGCTGTCATTCATGACATCCATGAAGAGAAGATGGAAAATGGCCAAAGCCCAGCTGATGGCTTCTTATTAAAACCTGCTCCGGCAGAGTTTATGAATGTGTCAGGAGACAGCCTCATGTCCAACCAATTGGATTCTCTTTCTGATGACTTCACTGGTCTCAGGAGAGATGGACTCATTCACAAACCTAGTAATAATATACTTATAGGAGCAACCAAAACCTGCAGCCTTTCTGGAGATGACAGAAAAGTCGCAGTGGCATCTGCTTTGGAAACTGTGCCAAATTCAATGCAAATCACTCCTGCTATGGCACAAGGCATCAATGCTGACATAAAGCATCAATTGATGAAGGAAGTGCGAAAGTTTGGACGAAGTAAGTGGTGATGGAATATCTGTAAGGAATGCAATGGGAGATCCCTCTTGTATGATTCTGAAGAGATTTTTTTGTTGTTGGTTTTTGAGACAGTCTTTCATACATCTCAGTTTGGCTTCGAACTCTCTATGTGGTCCAGACTAGTGATAATGCCTGATCTTTCTGTCTCTACCTCCATGGTGCTCGAATTACAGGTATATGCTACTACAGCCAATTAATGTACTGATAAGGATTGGACCCAGGGTCTCATACTTGTTAGGAGACACTCCACCAACTGAGCTATATTCTTAGCCCCAGAATAGAATGTGAGCAGGCATTTATTTTGGTCAATCTTAGGCTTTCACATAACTTAAAGTGATTCTTCAGGCCTTACATTTATAGTTACTTCATATTCCTGCTGTAACAAGTTATCAGACAACCCATAGCTTCAGAGAGCACAAACTGGTTACTTTAAAGCTCAGCCTATATTTTCACTGGACTAAAGTGAAGGCAAACTGGCAGGCCAGGGCTTCTTCTCAGGAATAAAGGCAGAATCTGTTTACTTGCCTTTTCTGGCTTCTGTAGGCTGCCTGCACTTTGCTATGCCCATGGTCCCTTCCTATATCAAGTCACCAGCATAGCACTTTTTATTCCTTTGGCTCCTACTTCTGTTATTAATGTCTTTTCTTTTTGACCTTTAAGATTTTTTTATCTGCTTGGGCTTGGCACATGCCAATCTTAATACTGGGAAGGCAGAAGCAGGCAGATCTCTGAGTTCGAAGTCAGCCTGGTCTACAGAGAGAGTTCCAGTACAGCCAGGGCTACACAGAGAAGCTCTATCTTGAAAAGAACAAAAAGAAAAAAAGATTCTATTTTTAGATTAACTCTTTGAGACCTATATACAATATATTTTGATTCTATTTATCCTCGACTCCCTGAAATCCCTTCTAGAACCACCCTACCTCCTCCCCTCTCAACTCCATCTCCTTGTTTTTAGTAACTGGTTGAATCTACCATGTACTCCTGTGTGCAGGGCCATCTGCATCTACTATCATGGGCAACACTCTCAGAGAGAACTGACTCTCCCTCTTCCAGAAGCATCAAATGCCCATACTATTCCATCTTTAAAATATACTTATAGTTACATTGAACCCCGTGCATAAACCAGGACAAACTCAATATCCATAACCTAATTTCACCAACATGTAAACCATATATGGTAATAAATTTACAGGCTTCATGTATTAGGGCACTTTGGAGCAACCAGTATTCAGTTTACCTCATTTGAATACTATTTATAAGAATTCCCTTCATAAATATGTAGACATTTTTATTTTAATGTTTTTTCTTACTTGTTAACTTTTATTTTTATTTTTTAATTTTTTTATGTTTTTATTTATTATTTGGTGATTTTACATCATGCACACCATCAAACTCAGTTATCAGTCCTCTCAGTTTCATACCCACTCTTATGATCTCCCCATTTACAAAAAAGCCCACTCATGCTACTCATTTACTTACTAGAGCATAATTAAACTCTCTGTGGCCAGCCCCTTAAAGAAAACAAGTCTTTCCTCACCCACATCCCTGCCAGGGGCCATCAATGCAGAAGTGAAGCACTGTGTCATTTAGCTATGTCCTAGCCTTGAGCTCTTGTGTACAATGACATCTTTTTTTTTTTTTTAAAAGTCCACTAATGAGTGAGTACATGTAGTATACAGAAGAGGGCACCAGATGTCATCATAGATGGTTGTGAGCCACCATGTGGTTATTGGGAATTGAACTCAGGACCTCTGAAAGAACAGTCAGTGCTCTTAACCTCTGAGCCATCTCTCCAGCCCCTTGTTTTAATGTTTAACATGCCACCTATGCTTATGACTTTCTACCCATGAAGAATGATTTCTGAGGATGCATAATTATTGAATTTTATTTCTCATTCATATTTTTATAATACTGAGTTTTGTAATATCACCAGAGTATGAAAGGATTTTCATTTTGCTTGAAGAAGTGCAGGGACCTCTGGAGATGAAGAAACAGTTTGTTGAGTTCACCATCAAGGAAGCTGCAAGGTGAGTATAAACAAAACTTCTAAAGATTTTGTAAATGTTTTTGGTCCCATGTTTCTTTTATTTTATTTACTTATTTAGTTGTAGGACCCAATGAAAGACAAAGAGAGGGATAGGCTCTGCCTTGATCTGTGAAAGAAAACACTTGTCCTCACTCATAGTTAAAGCTGTTACCTACAGTGTTCAAAGGGATACTACCAGAGTCCTGATTCATTGCTCCTAGCTAATGTGTGTATACATGTGCAAGCGCGCTTTGGATTAGTACTCCTATTTGCTAAGCCATACCTTTCCATGAGGGTGACTTATCGTCCTTTTGGGTTACAGGCTGCACAACACCCTAAGTCTTCTATGTTTTTAATAATATTTCTTTTTATTTTCAGGTTTAAAAGAAGAGTCTTAATTCAGTACCTTGAGAAGGTACTAGAAAAAATAGATTCCTATCACCTTCTTAACAATGTGAATCACATCAACAGCAGATCATCATGTTAATACTAAGACAAGTGAAGAAAAAGAATACCTTTTCTGTGCTGTAAGATGGAATGGGACCTTACCGAAGCCTTCTAGAATGTTTGAGTGATGGAAATGACCTAACTCAGGCTAAAGAAAAAAGCTGGACTAGAGCTTTTAATGAGTATCTGGAAGTAAAATCTGGGCTTTCGCCTTAAGAGTTATATTTGAAAGTGTTTATTTTTTCAGTTAGGAAAAGTAGTGTTAAATCACAAAGCACTGCGACTCCTACTACAGCTGATAGAGTTCACTCCTTTGAGTGTTACCATTCCAGATGTTTTCAGAGTGGGCAGGGGCCTCCTGCAAGGAGAGCACTACCTAGTGTCTTCATTGTGTCCATAGAACAAGTAAGCATATAGAATTGAAGTGGTAATCATGTGCTCAACAAAATTTTCAACAATTTCTAGCTGTGCCTTTTAAACCATGCAATATTCAGGATAGTTGGAATCAAAGAGTAAAAAGCTGCTATTTAGGTAACTTATTTCTCTCTGGGAAGGGGCAGGGAGAGTAACCAAACAATCTACCTCCAATGCTCTTCCATTTTGTCTAGAAACATTACAAAGTGCACCTCAGCTGCACTGACCTCTGACATTTGTTTTCTTGCATGTGACAACAGAAAGTCTTTAGGTAGACTTGTAAATTTTGTGCTTTGGAAGCACTAAAAGAAAAAATAATATGTATATTTTCTTTGATGTTTATATAAAAGTTTATATAGAGCAGTATTGTTTTTATTTGTAAAAATGTAAATGATCAAAGAGATTTTCACTTTGCATATATGAAATAAAATCATTTTATTGATTTTCAAGACTTTATTGGTAATATGTTTTTAGTTGTATGTTTACTGTCATGACATTTCTTTCAGAAAGAAAATTACGTACTATTGTAGGTAGAGTTTTCTTTGGGCACCAACCAGCTTCCAAATAAAGACATGGAGACTTCCTAATTATGAATGCTCAGCCTTGGCTTAGGCTTGTCCTTCTAGCTCTGTGAAAGTAACTGCATAGGTGTTTAGGATTTAGGTTAAGTATTGGGAGATGAGGATAATATAGAGTTAATAATGATTAGAAGTTTCTCTTTGTAAGGTAAATAAAACTGGAAGGAGTCCTAATGGACGTGGAATATAGTGCATGCAAAAAGCCTGGAATTGCCGAGTTGACATGAGTGAACAAAGCATATTTACATTATAAATATTTAACCATGATTTTTAAAATGTCAGCTACCAAAAGCCACTGAAGTGTATCTTAAAATGAACGAATAGCTATGTGAGAGTTATATGTCAATATGTTTGTTGAATATTGGAGGATGATATTTGAAAGAACATGGTGTAGCCATATGCTGTATGCCAGGGGTACTCTTGAGATTCAAAGCCACAGGCAGATTGAAAGTAAAAAGGTAAAAGCAGCTACCTGATGCAAATGATCAACAACAGTGAGGTTGGTGATGATATAAGACAAAATATATATGAAGCCAGAAATTGTTACATAAAACAAATAATGAGCTTATGTATTGATAAATTGGACAATTCACCAAGATGTGAAAATTATAAACACATGCACCAAATGAGAAAAACTAAATGAAACAAAAGTTGAGAGAATGAAGTAATATAGATCTCCACAGAGACCATTAGTGGATGAATCATCAGAAGATGAATGAAGAAACAGAGGACTTGAACAGTCCTAAAAAAAAAAGTTATATCCAACATACTTATCTATAGAACACCACTCATTAAGTTTGTCACATTTTGTGCATCCAGCTAATTTTGCTCACTAGCTCCAAAATTGCCCTTTTGTCCTGCTCAGTGAAAAAGAATCTGGTTTCTTTAAAGATCTTTCTTGTGGCAATTGCCACTGAAGTCTGTCTACAGAGGACTCCTGGACACTATAAAGCCCAGCTTTCTGGTTCTCTGGGCTAGTGGCAACCTGTTCTTCTGGCTTATGTATAGCAAGTTCTGGTCAGTCTCCCACAGCTTCTCCATGGCCCAAATGGGACAGAGCACAGTAGCCCAGTAGCAGTAGTTGGCCAGTTACTTTCTTTCTGCTCCTCTTGACCACTAATCAGAGTCCTTCTGGCAAGACTAATAGTGCCCCTTCATTTCATTCTATTCCAGACAAACTGGAGGAGCATTTTCCAGTGATCAGTGGTCAGAGTAAGGGTTTCTACAAAGTTTTGAGTGACCACACTGCATACAACTGCACAATCACTAGGCCTGCTCCACATCATGATTTCAACACCAAGATGCATACACTGTCCCTTGGATGAGTACTCTCATTTAGCGTGGAATGCAACTCAATGTTGGGCATTCTCAGTCTATCGTGAGATTCTGTTCTGTAGGATATTTATGCCGGCTCTTTGAGGACACTCCTGAGGGTGTTCAGAGCTGAAATATGGCTTTCCTGCAAATTCTCAATTGTTCTATGTGCTTGGATGGGCTTCCCTCTGGTGGGGTTCTACCTCATCTCTGTAGGATTTCTTTCCAACCAGTAACCACCCTGCTCATGGTTCGCTCATTCTCTGCGCATGCACTCAGAATCCTGAGGCTAGAATTCTGTAGTGTGGGAGGAGAGTCGTTGAGGCTCAACGGTAGGCCTCCTTTAATAACCCCTTCAGGAGATTCTCAGCGGTCTTTGTGATTCCTCTGCTACTTTTGAAACTGGAAAGGGTTCCATCAAGTGTAAGTCTTCCCTTGGGAGCAGGGTTCTTAGCAATGGCTTCTGAGCCTCAGGCAAGGATAAATAAATCCTTAAGGGTTTGCCTAACCTACTGAGAGGGGACTTTTTTCTCTGAGTCAGCCATGTTAGGCTGAAACTCATCAACCCAGGGCTGGGAGTTTTCCTTGTGTCCTCAAACTCAGCCAGGCTAGGACCTGGCCTCAGTTAGAGAGGGGGTAACAGTTTTCCTTGTGTCTTGGAAATGTTGGACCCTAGGAGTGGCAGGGTATTTTTTTTGAAGGGGGGATCTTTAACATGAGCTATGCTGGACCCAACTCTACTCAGGGGTGGCAGTTTTGCTTGGCTCTTTGAACTCAGACAGACTGACTTAACTACCCAGGGGTGATTTTTCTTGGGTCCTTGAATTTGTTATATTGGGAGATGTATCAACTACCAGTAGTTGGTGATTTTGCTTGGATTCTTGACCTCAGTCATGCAGGAGACTCAGCTTCAGAACTGTTTATGCCTTAGGGGTACAGTTTAGCTGAGCATTTTCCTGAACATTGGTAATATATAGAGAGAGACAAGGATTTTCAGCTTAAATTGTGGAATGGGAGATTATACTTGGATCCTTTTTTCTTGATCCAGAGGGGATGTTTCTGTAAGGGCTCAGTGTAACCCTGCAAGTGTTGTCTAGGACACCTGAATCCAGTAATTTTGGAAACTTCCAACTATACCACCTATTTCCCCAGTGTATAGGAATTTTTTGTCACTCAGTTTTCTATTTCTACCACTCAGTTAACAGGTCAGAGATCACTAAGCGCTTTGGAACTTGGAATTCCCTAATGACTAGGGAGATTGAGAACCATTGTGTTTCTGACTTCCTGCACAAATATTTTGGGTTTGCATTTGAAAATGTAGTTTGTGGTTCTGCATGTATCCTGAAATGTGCTCCTCTGTTGTTGCTGCTGTTGTAGTTATTTTGATACAAGCTTTTGTATGCCTCAGGTTGGAGGTACAGATGTGTGCTTTTACATCTGAACAGTTCCACTCATTTTTCTAGACATTTGTGCATTGAGATGTACACACACAACTAAGAAGAGAATTTTTAAATTTCTTATTTGTCTTCTTTCTGCCTTTGACCTTTTTTTTCAGTTGGGTTCTTACTATGTAGACAAAACTGGTCTCAAACTGCATCCTCCTGCCATAGCTTCTCCAATGCTAGGATTACAAGAATGTGCCACCAGTAACAACACCATGGAACTGATGTCTTTTAGTTGAATAGAAATTAAAATTCGGGGCTGGAGAGATGGCTCAGAGGTTAAGAGCACTGACTGTTCTTCCAGAGGACCTGAGTTCGATTCCCAGCAAAACCACATGGTGGCTCACAACCATCTATGATGAGGTCTGGTGCCCTCTTCTGCAAAACTGTATGCATAATAAATAAATAAATCTTTAAAAAAAAAAGAAATTAAAATTCAGTCTTTGCGGCCAATGATCTTATTCTTAAAAAAGGGAGGATGGGGGGGCTGGAGAGATGGCTCAGAGGCTAAGAGCACTGACTGTTCTTCCAGAGGACCTGAGTTCAATTCCCAGCAACCACATGGTGGCTCACAAACCATCTATAATGAGATCTGGTGTCCTCTTCTGTACACTGTATACATAATAAATAAATAAATATTTTTAAAAAAAAAAGGGAGGATGGGGATTGACTGTTGGTATAAGATTATAATCCTAGCTACCTACGAGGTTGAGACAGGAGGAGAATTGAAAGCTCAAGGCCTGTCTGACAGTCTGCTGTGCCCATAGATCAGTGCCTTACTTGGCCCTCACCAGGGAAGCTTATTCAATGCAGTGTGTTTTCCAGGATGGTTTTCTGGCCTAGGTACTCTAAATCTAGTTATTTTCTTTCCGTACTTGTTTCTAGATCCTATATCCTCTTACATACACTTCCTTGTTTGCCCATCTTTATTTCAATATAATATAATTTCAGTTATATTGGTTTTTAAATGTATGTAAGCTAGTAGGAGTGAGTGCATGTATGTGGAGGCCAGGGGAAGCCCTGAGGCCTCAAGTGTCATCTTCAGGGCCATTGTCTACCCGCTTTGAGACAGGGTCAATGGCCTGGAGCTTACCAATTAGACTAGTTTGGTTATTGAGCAAGCTTCACATATCTGTTCTAAGTTAGCCCAATTACTGCTGGGATTACAGGTGAATACCACTACATATAGCATTTTCATGTGGGTTCTGAGAATCAAACAGAAGACACTTGACTGACAGCACTCTCCTCAGCATTGCTTTTCTTTTAAACCTCCCACCTGGGATTGTTTCTTCTAACCTTGTTCTTTTATTTAAAGAGTGGACAGTCTAAGCAATTTCACAACCATATACATTACCGGGCTGCCATTTTTCAAAATAAATTAGCATAGTGGGATTTTGAATGAGATTATTAATATCGTTCTAAAAGGAATTAATGTTAATGAGTTTTTAAGAGCATGACTTCTCCATTCAAAGACTATATTTTGTCAATTTACTGCAATCTCCACTTTCTCTAAATCATGATTTATACTTTCTATGTAATTAATATATTAGCTCATCTGCCAATATGTTCCTAGGTTTAGAGCATGCTTTCAGCGATACTTTAAAGTTTATTTACTAATTGTGTTTACTACACAGAAATATAAGTGGCTTGTGATTCTTGTCCCTAGGTCTAGAAACTTAGCAATAGTCACTTAGTAACTGCAATAGTTTCATATTGTTTTAGATGGTCTCTCCAAGTAGAAATTTCACCTGTGGGTAATGACAGTTGCACTTATTTTTTCTCAGTCTTTGTGGGTTCATGTTGCTCTGACTGCTAAATTATTAGAACACATGACATATTGTTGAATAGAGAGCATGCAGCCTGGTATTGTTTGCAATTTTGGGGAGAAATTGCTTGGAATGGAGTGGAATTTGACAGTGTCACAGATTAGTTTTTTGTTTGTTTTGTATACAAACTATTATTAGTTAGTTGTGGCAATGACTTATGCTACTAATGGATGTTACCAAGGTCTCATCCCTTGGGTATCATTGCCCTGTGCTCATGTTCACCTGGCCATCCCCTCCTCTTTCCCTCTTCCCCTTCTACTACTGCACTTCCTGTACCCAAACGGGCCTGCTGCTGCTTCCTGTTGTGTGTTCATAATGTGTTGTAGTAAGTTTTTTTTGGCCTGGTTGGGTCTGGAGATTTGTGACCTGGCACACGTGTGGTGTCGGCGGTGTGGAGCCTGGTCTGTGTGCTTGTAGCTTTTGCCCCCCAAAAGAAATGAATTATATGTTTATATATTTTATATTGCTTGGCCCATATCTTAAGCACATTATTAGCCAGCTCTTTTTTTTTAAATCAACTCATTTTTATGAATCTATTTACCACGTGGCTTGCAGCCCGTGGCTCACCTGAATTTTTACATGCTTCTTCTTCGGGGGACAGATGGCGACTAGTAAACTCCACCCCTTCTTCCTACCTGGCTGCCTCTGATTCTCTACCCACTTCTACGGTGCCCTGCATGGGTCCAAACAGTTATTTATTTATATCGTACAGAGAACATTCCACCACAATAATGCTAAACCTAGACGGTCTCATAAGAGAAAGCACAGGCTATTTTGTCTTTTGTAGAAACACTTCAGTGGCTTGCAGCAGTTGTTTTGTGTTCTCAGTTGCTGATCCCTTCTGGTCACAAAGAGGATTTGAACCTAAAATGACTTGATATTTCCCTGACCCTTTCCTGTGCTTCATGTTGATTGAAGTCAAAGCAGTCTTGCCTCTCCGCATTGAGCTGTACCATGGCATGCATGCTCCATGGTTTCCAACAACCTATGGGGTTTCTTGATGATGTTTTATTTAAGATTATTTCTCAGCAGGCTGGT
>PVIH01009833.1:17232-79666 GCA_004025045.1 Sigmodon hispidus | reverse complement strand
AAAAAAAAAAAAAAAAAAAAAAAAAAAAAAAAAAAAAAAAAAAAAAAAAAAAAAAAAAAAAAAAAAAAAAAAAAAAAAAAAAAAAAAAAAAAAAAAAAAAAAAAGAAATGAGAATAAGGAGCCATGGGTAGTGGAGTTTACCAACCCTTTCCCCTGCTCTATTAGCTCTCTCCCCAGTCAGTCATCACTAGACTAGTGGTAACCGAGAACAAAGATGTTGTAGGAGGTAAAAAGAGTATTCATAATATCACCTGCATTTACCCCAACAGGTAAAAACATACACCAATCAGAAAGTCAACATAGATCACTGCCAGATTTGCAAAAAGAGAATTAAACAAGCTTGTAAAAGGAAATTAATTTAATGCTATCAAGTATGTAAAAAGAATTCCAGGGCTTTTCAGGGTTGGAACAATAGCTGACCAGATAAGAACACTGGATGCTTTTCCAGAGGACCTGTGTTCAATTCCCAGCACTTACATGGTAGATCACAACCATCTGTAACTCCAGTTCCAGAAAATCTGACATTCTTTTCTGACCTCCAAGGGCAACAAGCACACACATGTACACAGGCAAAACATTCAGACACATAAAAAATTAATAATAATTTAATTGAATTCTAGAGCTTTCTACATCTCTTTGAAAGGAATCACTTTACTTGAAATATCTAAAACTATTCTGTCTCTACACCATGAACTGTTTTAGAGTCTCCCCTTTCCAAAAAACAAGGTTGGCATGGCAACCAAGGCCAGTCACCATGGTCCCTAACCACATCCGCTGGGGTTTGGCATGCTGAAACGTGTGCCAACTCTGCTGTCTGTAGGGCACTCCTGGCCACAGTATATAGCAAGCTATAATCAAGTTTAAAAAAAAATGAAATAAAAATAAAACCCCTCACATTCGTATAGAATACAGCTCAACATAAATATTCATTAAATGTGAAACCTATGGTGATGTGTTGTTGAGACTGCAAATTTAAACATAAGAATCAGAAAACATAAACTAACACTGCCTTTGCAACATGAAATCACCTACACTGCACATTCAATACCACAAACCATATGTATCTTAGACATTTAAACCTAGTAACACCAAAACTTCAAAATCTGTATTATCTGCTTATTTAATGATTAGAACAAGGGTAGCATTTACTGATGGGCACTAGAACATATATATATGGAGAAGATATGCCACAGAAAAGCAGGCATAAAAATCCGCTAACACACGTAAAATACAGCACACTATAGATTGTTTCTAGAATATTCCTGAAGATACTGATGTCCATGCAATCTGCATTGTCCCATACAAAAGAGCAAGAGAAATAAAAAGAAAACCTTAACACACCAACAAACACATTTAGGCAGCAATTTCCTAATTTTCTGAATATTACAGAAGCCCCACAGAGTAAAAACAATCAAACGGGCCTGGAAAGATGGTTCTGTGGTTAAGAGCAGTGGCTGCTATTGCAGAGGGCCTGGGTTCAATTCCCAGCTCACAATTGCCTGTAACTGCATTTCCAGGGATCTGACACTTTCACACCAATGCACATAAAATTAAAAAAAAAAAAAAAAAACACAATCAAACAGATCTAAAATTCATACATGGTCTACAGACTTCCTTGGAAACACTATTATCATCCTTTGGTTAAATGACACGGCTTCCAAAGAGGCAAAATGTTTTAAAGATTCACATACAGCTTCTACTAGTAAGTCACTCAGGAGCAGTTTCCCCAAAGCATTAGGTCTTAATGTTTTTAAGTTTATTTAGCAAGGGATTGACACTAAAATATCATACAAATTTAAATAAAACACATCCTTTAATTCTAGAATCAGGTTGAGATGCTTGCTTCTCCAACATGCTCACAACACATGCCCAAGGCAGTCATATTCCAGGCTGGGAAGAGGAAGAAGGTGACAAAAAACAGCACAAGAAAGGTGGGAGTTTATTTGGTTGGATGGCAGATAATTGCTTGTTTTTGTTTGGTGGTTGGCTGGTTTTGACACAGGCTAGCCTCAACTAATAATCCTTTCCTTAAAGCTCCTTATGGTGAGGATCACAGTATGCCACCATGCCAAATTTTTTAAGAGTCTGATCTACCCCAACTATTTGTAATAACCTGGGGCACACCAATGTATGAACTGCTTGGGACTAGTTGCTACCATCAAGAGACAGTTCTCTGTCTCAGGTTGTCTTTTCCTAAACTAACACTCCCTCCATGCTATTCCAAAGAAACAGATGTAGAAGCATTTCAGTTTAGTAATTACATCTTAAAGTTGTATATGAAAAGCACTAGAGGGATGGAATGTTTTAGCTCAAAGGCCATGCTGGCAGAGCTAGAAAGCACTTGATGAGAAGGACTAGAAGTTCTGGTTCAGACGGGAGCTGGAAGAGGGGAAGAAGAAGAAATGTTCTCAGCAAGAGGGCAATGGGAAGGAAAGCACAGGTGGAAGAAAGCCAAGGGCTTAAGTGATTGAAGTTACTGCAGTAAGGTAAATGTGGTGGGAAAGGGAAAGTTAAAAGAGTAGCAGAAGTAGACATCATAGAGCAAGAAGTAAGGTCAGAGCTGGAGAGATGTACTGCTCTTGAAGAGGACCCTTACTCAGTTCCCAGCACCCACCTCAGACAGCTCACTAGCTCCAGGGCATTTGCCTTATATACAACCTCCACAGGCATCTGCACTCATGCACATGCAAATAAATAACATATAACTAAAGGTAATAAAATTATTATCTTTAAAAGAAGGGAAAGTAAGGCTACTAAGAGGCAGGGCAGACCAAACATCATCCTGAGGACACCTATTACAGTGGCTTAATTTACAGATAACTTGATTTACACTTTGAAAAATTTTGTTAATCAACTTTGCAACATTCTTACAAGCCACCAGCTGTCTCCTCATCATTTGCTCCAAGACTAGGGTACTTTGTGAAAACATGCCAAGTTTCTGGGCACCCAAATAATAGTCCAAAAAGGAGGAGAAGGCCTGTCTCTCCTTGCCAGTACTGGGATTAAAAATACATGGCTGCACCCAGCTTCTTATGTGGGCGCTTAGGGATCCAAACTCAGGTCCCCATACTTGCACGACAAACACTCTAACAGCAAAGTCGTTGCCTCAGTCTCATAAAAAATTGTGTTTAAATCAGATTTTACAGTATCTTACATGTACTTAAAATTCAGCCATCCTTACTCTTTCAGTTTCAAAATGCAGCAGCCGTCAGGCAGCCAGAAGTTCCCATTCCAACATTTTTTCACCAAACTTCTAATATCATCAAAGTTTATTTTCACCAAGTCAACTCTCACGTTCAGTTTCTAAATAACCATATCACCCTGGCTGCTGAACAGAGAAGGGAATTAATATCAACTCTTACAACACATTTTAAGGAGTAATAAAAATAAAAGGCTCTCCTTTGAACCACAATGGGCCAGCTGACCTTATTCTTTTCACACTATCATAAGTCAACAGAGCTGCTAAAAGTAAGGGTTTAAAACATCTAGTTCAGCCTACATGTAGAACAAAGAGCCTCTACTCTGATTCCTGCCTTTCTGTTTGACAGGTACAAAGGCACGCCTCCACAAAAGGTTTATCAGCTTTAACCACAAAGATAGGTTAAGAAAAAGGCAAGAGTACTCAAATCCACATACTATACTGTGACATACAATGGCCTGCCCAACCCAAACTTCAGCACCAGAGCCATATTTCCTCTCCCAGGGGTCCCACAGTATCCTATAGACAGGACATGTTCCAGGATAAAGTAGTGTGCTGTCTGGTCTCCACACTAGGCTATCTGCAGACAGAAGCAAAGCTTTATTCATGTTCCTTGTCATGCTCTATCCAGGATCTGGTGGACATAGGGCACCACTGAATGTCTGCCAATGGAAAGAGGGACAGTCCACAGCTACAGCTCCAGAGGGTTTTTTAAATTACTTTATTTTTATTTTACATGCATTGGTGTTTTACCTACATATATGCCTGTGTGAGGATGCCATATATCCTGGAATTGGAGTTACAGACAGTTGTGAGCCACCATGTGGGTACTAGAAATTGAACCCAGGTCCTCTAGGAGAGCAACCAGTTCTCTTAACTGCTGTGCCATCTCTCCAGCTGCTAACTTCAGGTTCTTACAGTCTTTAAATCAACAGGGAATGTGCAGCCTGTGCAAAGAGAAAATGCAATGTACATTGGACATAAGCTCTCTGAAGAAAGTAGTACAGACTCATGAATGATTGAAAAGTCAGCCACTGGAATAAAGTGTGTCTCACACTAGAAATCCCTCTAAAAGCCTGGCTGCTTCAGCCATTCCAGCACAAAACAGCACAAGTGCCATCAAGTGATAGCTAAATAGTCCCAATCACTGTCTTAGTAAACTTGGCATCCAGGCTCTTAGAAAAAAAAATAAGCTGAAATGAGCCTTCTGTGATTGTGGGGGCTGGGGGGGGAATGACAAGAAAAAGAATTTTTCCAGTAGCACAGGGGATTTTCTCAGTTCAAGCTCATTTCTCAGTCAATGGCTCTCAGTTTAAACCCAAATCTGAATTCCAACATCAGTTAGTATAACCTTACCACAAAAAAAGTGACACTTGAAGCAACCTGAAGAAAACAAAAGACGTCTAAGCATCAGTAAAGTCAGTATGAATCTGATCTGCTACAGACCTGCTTAGTAACTGTCACAGGTGACTTTACCTGGCTTCCTAACCTAAAAACTGCCATCAACCTTGTTAAGTTAAAGCAAAGCACTATGCCTAGGACCTTACATGACAAGTACTTGGACATTAGTTTTGTTGTATTTTGTTTGTTTGTTTTGTTTTGGCTTGGTTTTTGTTGTCTTTTGTGTGTCTCATTATGCTACACAGGCTATCCTGGGACTCCTGGTTCATCTGGTCCTCCTGCCTCAGCCTCCTAAATATCTAGAATTAGAGATGTTCAACATCCACAGCCACAGTGCCCAGCTTTATTAGCAGCTTTCTTTTGTAGGTATATGTGCATGTTATGTAAGTATGAAAGTACCAAGTCAATGTTAGGCACCAGCTGCTCTCTACCTTCTCTTTTGAGGCAGGGTCTCTCACTGAAGCTAGAGCTTGTTGATTGGGTTAGACTGGCTGACCAGCAACACAAAAGGATTCACTTGTCTCTACCTTTCCAGTACTGAGAGTACAGGCATATACTCACTACCTGCCTACCTTTTCACTTGGGTGCTGGGGATCTGAATTCAGGTCCTCAGGCTTACACTACAACTACTTTACCCAATGAGCTATCTGCCTAGTCCCTGATAGCTACGTTTGTTTGCTTTCCAAGACAAGGTTTCTCTGTGTAACAGTTCTGGCTATGCAGTAACTCAACTTTTGTTAGATGAGAGACTGGCCTAGAACTCAGAGATCCATCTGTCTCCTCCCTCCCCCCCATTAAAGGTGTGAGCAACCACTGCTACTATTAAAAACTCTGACAGATAATACTGAAAGACTCAAAATTTAAATTAATCAGGAGAAAAGCAATCAGTTATACTCAATATATAACTCAAGAATGCCTGACTTTCCTTAGTTTAAAAGGAAGCCATACTATTGCACTCATTCTTCCTTAAGACACTGCCCAACTGTACCAGGGGGAACAGAGAGGCTCCAAGCCTGAGAGTAATTAAATGTTAATCATAGCTGCCCATACCCTTACCACATAGCCCAAAACAAGGCACTCCACCTTTCTAGCCTTGCATTAAATCCGATGCATTAAAGTATTACATCTAGTACTTTGCTTTCTTCCATTGCTAGGGATGAAACCCAGGGCTCTTGTGCATGCTAGGCAAAAGCTCTTATACCAGAGCATGTCTCAGCACATACATTTGGTTCTTTTGACTATAAAGATTAATTTAAAAATAATTTTTCTGTAAATTAAAAATCCACATTCTCCAGACAGGGAAACCACTACAAGCCAAGCTCTTAATAACACAGGTTAATGGTTATGAATAACAGATCTTCAGTTATTCCCTCTGCCATTAGTTTCAAATACCATTCCATCTGTAACACCTGTTCCACATAAGGGATTTCTCAATGCTCAGTGTTCTACCAGGAAAGACATCTTCAGACCTTTTATACTAGATACCGTGCACTAGAATACAAATACCCTATAAAAAGAAAACTGGTATAACAACAATGGGATAATCAACAAACAGACCTATCACCCTAAGAGCTAGGTCCACCAGAAGGCAGATGCTGCACCTACAGCCTTCCAACACACCAGCAGCTGTTCCACTTCACTGTATAATGAATGGTAAAAGAAAACAAGTCTAACCCTTTGCTATCTCAAATCTTTCATTTCCATCTCTTCTTGCACTTCATCTAAATGTAGAAAATTCCTTGAGTGGTTGGTTGTTTTTTATCTCTCCCAAGCTTGATACATAACTAGCAGGAGATGTACAAATTCAGTTGAGATCTAGATGCCTATGGGCATGAGGGTTCAATTCAGTGAGAAAAAACCCAGTTGGGAAGGATTATGACTTATCTGTGTACAAGCCTATCTCAGAGGACTGCCGCACTGCAGTGCTGTTCTGAAAAGAACAGGGTTTTGATAGACATCTATCAAATCTGCTCAATGGAGGTTTACAAAGCTGCAGGCTTCCCTCCAACTTCTGCCAGCCTGAGTGACCTATTACCTCACTCAACTTAAAAAAAAAAAAAAAAAAAAAAAATTTATTGGCCCGGCATGTGTTCCAGAGAGTCTAGGCCGAGGTCACAACATAACCTTCAGGAGACCGTTCTATTCTACCAAGTGGGTTTTGAAGATCAAATTTAGGTCCTCAGGATTGACAGCAAAGCATTTTTATCCACTGAGCTATCTCTCAGACTCAAAAGCTCTGTGCTCTACTAGTCAAAGTCATAGATTAGACATGAACTTCTCTTTTTCTCTTGGGAAGCTATCAGGAAAATGAACACACACATTCACAAGAACGTATGCATAATTTCAGGTCACAGACCTGAAAAAACTCCAACAGCAAATTTTGGGAAATAAGGTTTGCGTTAAATGTCAAAATTCTTACAAACCCAGTTTTTAGTTACTTGACAAGAACAAGAACAGGCCATGGTTTCAATTCAGGTTTTATCATTTGCTAGTTGTCAGGTTAGAGAAACAAATCTGACTCTCTTGGCCTCAGTTTCTTCCTCAACCAACTAAACAACAGTATCTAATTCTGCATGAATGGAAACATAAAATGAATAAGCATAATGTGCTTGGCATAGTCCCCTGAACACACAAAATAAGATTTGTCAATGAAGCTAACACTGCTTCCTCGACATTGCCATCCCCAGTAAGAATTACTGTTAATTCTCATAAGATCTCTGGGTATAAAAACAGAGAAGAGATCATAGGAATTTACTAACACACAGACACACACATCCCCCCCAATCAATGAAATGCTTACTTTATAAAGGACCATCTGACAAAATGGTCGGCAGGCCCTTTCTGTGTAAATCCAAGTCAGCTGTCAGCATGCAATTGTTGTTCTATTAGGCCAAGTCAATTTTTGGAGGCAGGCCTATTAAGTTAACTTCAAATGGAGATGAAAAGAAAGTGCTTGATCAAATGCTGAACTGTAAAAACACACTGACAGGGAAACAAGGCAGAGGAATTAGCCTTCTGCAATTATTCCCTGTGATACCTTTAGTTACCCAGACTGTCTAATCACCACAAACCATGAAGCTCTCCTTTCATTCTTAACAGCTAAAAAAGACTTTCCTTAGTTCTTCCATGATCTCAGCTTCAAGTCCATCCAGACCTTTAACCTAGGATCCAGAATAACTGATTTTAAAGTTGCACAGAACCAATCATTCTAATTACCTCTAATTTCTCGATGTGTTTAATATTTGACTTCAATGAGAGAAGTCGGCATTTCCACTTTAAAATAATCTTTCATTTCTAGCAATGCAAATTTTCATGTTTGTTTAGCCAAAGCACATACCACTAGTCATATGTTTAATCAGGCCCCTTATTTAACACCAACCATGTGGGCTGCAGCCATGTTTAAAAGTTTCAGATAATAATTTCACTAACAGCAACACATTGGTTTAAAGATGAAATATGTACCAGTATGTCTAAAAGCTCTTTAAAGGTCCACACTTTAGAAGCACAGGTAAAGTGTAATTCTTCTAGCACTTAGCTATATGACTAATCTGCTTAGACACCAACAGGCTATGTTGCTGCAGGATAATAAAAACAATTAATTTCACACCCAAATATCCTATTCATAATGTTCACAGCCAGAGATAACAAATAGAAAAAAAAAATTAAATATACACAAACAACTCTGCCTTCATATGGACTAAGCTAATGACCTCGGGATAGTTATTTATGTCATATATTCATCCCAAGGTCTGAATTACTAGCTCTACTCCTACACAAGCACTCACATCCAGGCTTCCTCCTATCCTAACTCATGCAAAATAATAAACAGATATTCTAACTAAAAGTCCCTGGGATGGCCAGGCTAAGATAAGGTATCAATTGTGTACAAACATATACACCACACATACACACACCACTTTCACTAGCAAATATAATAATAATAAAAAAATCAGTATTAAAAAGCATTTCTTAGAATTTTTAAAGAAAAGGAACTTTCAAACAAGTTATCATTCCCCCCCTTCCCAATTAAGAACAATATTGCTGGAGAACCACATTGAAAATGACAAAAGCAATGCTACAGGCAATAAAATAAATGAAGACCATGAAACATTAAAGAGCAAATCATTAAGTTTTTTAGGTGGTACAACAAAAGGTATTTTTCAAAAGTCCAGTGGGTACTTAGGAAACATGATTAATCTAAAGTTAAACACTGCCTGTGCTTCTTCTATGCTTTTACTACACACTCTTATTATATTCCCTCTCAGAAGTCCTAAAACATTGACTTTTCTTAAAAAACTTATTTCAGGGCTGGTAGGCAGGAGCCACAACAGTCTGGCAATATTCACAGAATAAAAGCATGCCAGTCTGTGTACACACACAGCTCTGAAAGCCACACCATGCTCCTCTCTGGACAGAGTTCAACATGATGATGACCACAACAAAGTCATTAAAGCTAGAGTGCACCCAGTCCTAGCTATTCAGAGAACTCAGATAAGCCCACCAATATGACTACAGTTATAAGGGAATTAAGGACACCACCAGTGACTGCTTAACAGGTAAACTTATTAAATAGCATTTAAGCCATTTTTTCCCTTAGCAATTGTTGACTAAATCTGGAAGGGAGGTGCTAGTCTAATAGACTATAAAAGAGTTTGATAAGCACTTCAAAAACTTCAAGAGAACACAGTCCTGTCCAATTTACACATTATCTCTCTACTAGACAGGATAAAATAGTAACAAACGGTGTGTTTAAACAGCTAATTTTGTATTAAATGGTGAACCCAAGAATATCTGCAAAGTACAGTACTATGCATAATGGATAGCTCACCAGACAAACTGCCATGGAGAATGGCTCAAGTTTAAACACTGCAGATAAAAATCTGAAACTTCAAAAGTCTCCTTCAAAAAGTGAAGTGCCATGTTAAAACATACTCCCCCTCAGCTGCCCACCTCCACCTCCCCCAGGCCGTAAATCAAACATTTCTAAAACCACCAGGGCACAGTTAAGGTCTCAAAGAAAGACAAGGAGTCAGAAGAAACAAGATTTAAGATTCAAACTCTTTTTAAAGCCTGCAATAGAACTGTTTAGGAATCTTCAGCAAAGTATTCCCTCTAAAGCTTGTATGTTAATGGCAGTAACAATAACATTATAAAGGGGAAAAATGTCCCAGCACATTTAGCCACATCTGTAGTCATACAAATCGGTCAAACATGTGTTTCACTTTCTACAGATGGAAATATGAGACCCTAAAACAATACTCTTTAATTACAGGCATAGAGCTTTGGAAGGACACACTTTTAAAGAGCTACACTGTACTGGCCCATGTCCTATCAATTTGGAGCTCTGAAACTGCACCCGGGAAGGGCAGGGGAAGATGCTGTCTACACCCAGAGCTGCTATGTACTCATTCCACACAGTCCTTTTCTCGTCATAGATCACCCAAGAGCACACACCCCGAAGATTCAAACTGAAGGTCTTTATAGCCCCCCCAAAGTTAAAAGACAAATCAAACGTATCAAATCACCCCCACTAGAGGTGCGCCTGCAACAGCCACATGTGCTCTGGCCTGAGAACAAGCTGATAAAAATCATGGTCAAGGAAGCGGGAAATCTAGGCAGCTATGCATTCGCAGAGGCTTCTAGGAGTCCCTCCTCAAAGATGGGGGACAGCTTAAAGCTCTCCATCAGCAGCTTCCTTTGGAACCCAAACCTCTTTCATCTAGAGCAAGGTGGAGGAGGCCCTGTCAGTGAGCGACCCTGGCTCCTCCGGTTTGCAGGCCTCTTTGGTATTAGTCCTTGACCTAGGAGCGAGCCTGCGGTCTCTCTCATCCCTGTAATCTGAGGCACACAGCGAAGGCTGCCTTCCACCGCCACTACAGTGCACCCCCAATTTCCATTCGTCAGCCAACTCCGACTGCTCCCCTTCCTGCTGGTGCCAGTCCAGAGCCCTGCCAGAGTTAGTGTTCAGGTAAGCTGGCAGTAGATTCCAGGGAAAAACTAAATACCAAAACCCAAGGATGCGCATTCCAGCAACCTGGCCTCTCCAAAATCAGAGCAAGCATGGCTAGAAAGCAACGCCTGCGACCTGTAAGAAGCCGCTCCATCCTTCAACTCTTGCCTTTGCAAAGTTGGCATTCAACAGGTAGTTGCCGGGACTTTCACCTGAGGGAGAAAAACGGCCCGCCAACTCCAAAGTTGCCGCCCGGGCGCCCATGGCCAGCCCAGAGTCCCCGCCCCCACCCCGGCGCGGAGCACCCACCGGAGGCCGAGCCCCCACGTGCGTTCACCCCAGCCACAGTGCCCAGGAGGCCGCGTCTCGTCCTCCGGCTCGCCCGCCCCAGAGGGATGCCGCCGGGCTCCGCGCCTCCCCCCGCCCGCCCGCCCGATAGCCCGCGGCGGGGTCGGCGGGCGCAGCCCCCGGAGCCATCTTGTGGCGGTGGAGCACGGGGCCCAGGCGGCTACCTGCACGATCTCGCCCTCGGCGCTGAGCATGGCCCCGGCCCGCGAGAAGCGGCCCGTGAGGCCGGTGGTGTGGGTGGTGTAGTCGCCGCTTGGACTCGACTCGAACAGCACCACCTCCACGAACGCCGTCTCCTTGGCCCGCGCCGCGCCGGGCCCCGCGGCCGCCAGCAGCAGCCCAAGAAGCAGCGGCAGTGGTGGCGGCGGCGGTAGGCGACGACCGCGGGGGCCGCGGCGGAGGCGGCGGCGGCGGCGGCGGCCCGGGGCCCCTGGGCGCCCGCCCGAGCGTGGCCTCATGGTCCTGCGGCGGGAGGGCGCGGAGGGCGGGCGCGGCCGGGCATAGTCGCGGGCCGGCGGAGGACCGAGCGCGGGCGGTCGCCTCACAGCACCATCGCGGCGGCGGTGGCTTTGTGGGTCGCAGGCTCCGCTCCGCTCCCCGGGCCGTCGCGCCGCGGCCCTTTCATCTGCTCCACGTGAGGGGTTATCCCCGCCCCCGCAGCGTCGTGACCCGCTCTCCCCTCCCTCCCTCCCTCCCTCCCTCCCCGCGCTCCGCCTCTGAGGGAAGCCGGTAGGCGGGGCGGGCGCGCCTGCGGCGAGAGGCGTGGCCCCGAGGCCTCGCCCGCCCCGCCCCATCTTCTGAGTCCCTCCCCAACTCACTGCCTGAGCCACGCCCTCTCCGTCCTTGCTCCTCCCAAGCCGTCTTTTTCGGACACGCCCCTTTCTCCTCGCTCCGCCCCCTCATCTGTGCTCCGCCCTCCGGGGCGGACATTTCTCCTGGCTGTTGCTGAAATGACGGGAGAATGAAGACCTCAACCTGTTCCCGGGCTGTTCGCCTGCTCGGCGCGTCCTGCTCTGGTGCGAGAGTTAGAGCCATTGGGACGTGGAAGGATGCTTCATCCCCAGTTCCAGCGCAGCTAGCCACCCGCACTCGGTGCTGGCCTCCACCACCGACATGGAATGGGAAAGGCCCGGGCGATCAGAGAAGGTTTGCAACTCGCTGAGACATGTGCAATTCTTGCGTGGGTGTCGTTCAGACAGTTACCTTCCACTAAAGGAGTAAAGACAGGTGGCAGAGAACTTGAAGAACTTACCTGGATTCTAATGGAGTTCATCTTTCTGCAGCCCTGGAGACGATCTCTAACACCCCCTTCAAAAGAAGTTCTGAAACGTTTGACTTCATGTGCAGGAAGGGCAGAAGAGTCCAATGCGCTTAATGCACAGACTGCTGACTGCCAAACATACCAAAGACACGTGCTCCGAGCCCAGACGTTCCCAGTCACCCAGAAGATAAACTTTTAATTCCCTTCCCCTTTTTAAAACAGGCTTTTTTCTTCCTCAACCAGACTATAAGAATCAAAACCCTCCTTTAAAAACCACATTCAATGTCTGCTTCCTCAGTCCATCTTCGTCCCCGACTTGAATGGCTTTGTTTAAATATTTGCAAATATTTGGTTAGGGTGATCTGCTTCTACTTGCTACCACACCCAAAATATTAAGACAAAAAGAAAAATCATTGTGAGTTTCCTTGCGTAATCAACGAGGTTACAGTTTAAACTGAAAAGGAATGTTTTGCCAAAATGTGGAATAGAAAATACAATTGAAAAGAAATTTACAGTACTGTGTTACTATATTTGGACCACCCAAAGCTTTGGCAAAAAAAAAAAAAAGCACCTGACAAAGCAAGAGAGTCCCCAAGCCAAGTTTAATCAGTTCCAAGGGTTCTGACTTTACCCACCAAGGCACAACCCAGTCTTTAAGGGGAGAACAATTACTACAGCCCATGCATGACATCGTAATACTTAAAAGTATGAAGTCATCATCAACTGATGAAAATGAATAAGCAAAAATAGTCTATCCATACAATGGAATCTTATTTTTTTAACATGGTAAAGTTTCAACCTTCAATTTCAATTTAAATGACAAAATTAAGCCTACAAATGGCATCTTATCAAGAACATAAAAATACAGGATATTGAATGGATGAACCCCAAAACTACACTAAATGGAGCATATAGCATTTGCTCTGTATGAAACGCCAAGAATTTAGAGAAAGGGAAAGGTGAGTGGTTGCCAGATGCTCAGCTGGAAGTAGGTAGTGGATTGCTAATGGACTTCTCTTGAGGGTAATGAAAATATTCTGGAATTAGACAATGATAATGATTTTGTTCTTTGTAACTGTCAGAAACCCATCAAATTATACTTTTACACAGGGTGAATGTTATAGTGTATGAATTACATCTCAATACAGTTGTTAAAATTTAATTAAGCCTTTGTGTGCTTGATGTGGTGGCACTCTCCTTTAATTCTATCACTGGGAGGCAGAGGCAGAGAGAGCTGAGTTCAAGGCCAGCCTGATCTACACAGTGTGGTTCAGGGCAGCCTGGTCTACATAGTGATGCTCTTTCTCAAACAAACAAAACAAAGCCTTGAGGCAGAAGAGATAATTAAGAAAGGAGTCAAGTTCAGTTCCAGCACCCATGTCGGCCAGCTCACAATCACCTGTAGCTCCAAGCTCGGGGATCTGACCCTCTCTTCTGTACATATGTAGCCTACATTTTCACACACACACATGCTCACACACAGGGAGGGAGAAGGAGAAAGGGGGAGAGAGGGAAATAAAATTTTCAAAATGTTTTAATTCAACTGTGTAGTGGCTGAAGATGGCTCAGTGGTTAAAAGCACCTGTTGCTCTTACAGAGGACCTAAGTCTGGTTCCCAGTGCCCACATGGTAGCTCACAACCCTCTGTAGGAAATCCAGTGCCCTCTTCTGCTTCTTAAGAACATTACATGCCATGTGTTGCACAGATATGCATGCATATCTAAACACCCATACACATTAAAATGAAATCTCTTTTTAAAAATGCAGCTGTCAGTTATTTTTCCACCAAGTTTACACAGATAAAATACTATGTTGAGTATCTTGTGCTTTTCAAGTCTCTGTTGGTTCAAATCCCGTATTCTTGCTAAAGGCCTACCCTGACTGTTGTACTTAAACTGCGACATTTTCCCTACTCCCAACCTCCCTTGATTCTCTTCTTCTTGCCCCCTGGCATTTATCACCCAACATACTAAATAATACGGTCATTTATTTTTGTCTGTCCCCATACACTGATGCCACAGAAAGAAAAGCTATAATGGTAAGGCCCTTTGTCTTATCTAGGCTGAAGCCACCTGGCCCAGAGTAGGTACTCAGTAAATATTTGTTACATGAATTAATGACTAAACAATTGAGTGATCAGCTCATCAACACATCCCTCTTCAGACACTGAAGGCAGCTTGTCAACAGCTGCCTAGGAACACTGGGCTTCATGAGACCAAAATACATTTTGAGTGTGGAGAAGAACAACCATACTTCTCTCAAAAGCTTCATGGACAATGACAACACACAATGATCAGAAAAGAAATTAGTTTAGGGCCAGTGAGAAAGCTCCGGGGGTAGAAGCTCCAGGGGTAGAGGCTCTTGCGACTAAGCCCGATGAGCTGAGTTCATCCCCTAGGACCAACATGGTGGAGCAAAAGAACCAATTCCCATAAGCTGTTCTTTAACCTCCATACATACCAGTAGATAGATAGATAGGTAATAGATAGAATAGATTAATAGAATAGACAGATATAAATTGTAGTAATTGGTTTCTGGCCTGGACTTTCTGGTCTTGTCCTGAGGTTCTAACCCACTGACAGGGAGTCCTGCAGTCCCACAAAGACACACAGACACTTACATTAATCTTCTGCTGATTGACCTAGGGCCCAGACATATAACTTGCTAACTCCTTCATCTGAACTCAATCCATCTTGTTCAGCCATGTGGTTCAGTACCTTTTCTCAGAGCAGCATTTCAGCTTCTTTCATCTATGTCTGTTGCTGTCTCCTTCATGTCTTTGCAGCATCCCATGGTGTCTCTGCTCTGCTTTGAGATGTTCCCAAAGTTTTCTTAGTCTGGTAGCCCCCCACATACACACACACACTTCCTGTCTGCCTTTAGCCAATCAGCATTTTTTATTAAAACCAGTAGGTGGGACAATTATTTACAATGGAACAGAATGCAATACCCCTACAATAAATAGATAAATAGAATAGAATAGAAGACATAGATAGGTAGATGATAGATAGATAGATAGATAGATAGATAATGTAACGACTGGGTTTTAGACAGGTTTTAGCAGTGGAGAACACCATTAATCCCAGCACTCAGGAGGCAGAGACAAGAAGATCTCCGAATCTGAGGCCAGCCTGGTATACATAGAGAAACCCTGTCTCAAATAAAAACAACTGGCTTTTACGTATATCTTTTTTTTTTCTTTCAAACAAGGTCTCTATGTAACTCAAGATGGCCTCTATCTCAGAGTAATCCTCCTGTCCCAGCACTGGACTTGCAGCTGTATGTTACTACACCTGATGGCTTTGATCCACTTCAAGATATCATCAATAAGACACAAGCTAGCAAAATAGAAATAACATGATATGCCTCTCTAAAAGCTGATGTTACTTAGAAATCTAGGTATTTGCCAAGTAATGAACTTCCCCCAAAATCTGGCCAAAAGGAAGATAGGTGTGAGCTGTGAACTAGTCATTGAAAACATTTTAAGTATCCATTCATCACAGAGAGTTCATCCACCTACTCCATAATGGGACAAGTATTAAATAACTATTTAAAAGAAGAAAATTGGGAACAGGGCAGCAGAGGAATGAGGATTTAAAGTACAATGACATACACGTATGAAAATTACATAAACTCATCACTTTGTATGCTGACTCAAAACTTTAAAGAAATTCTATGAATGAAATGATTTCAAACATACTGATAAGTGAGGGGAAAATATATATGTACACTTCCTTGTATGTGCAACATATCTGGATGGAATATAATTTTATTGCAAAATATACATCTAAGTCAAGAAAAAGATGCTATAACAGAAAAGGGCAAGAATATGGGGAAAATAGACACATGGATGGTAGTCAGAAGTTTCTGTGTCCCACCCAGCCAGTTCCACAGTCTTTCAGTCCCAAATAAACATATACAAAGGCTTATATGAATTACAAACTATTTAGTCTATAGCTCAGGCTTATTACTTGCTAACTCTTATACTTTAAGTTATCCCATATTTCTAATTTATGTTTAGCCACCTAGCTTGGTACCTTTTTGCTCAGAGCAGCATTCTTGTCTTCCTGGTGGGCATCTATTCTTCCAGTTCCCAGAATTCTCTTTGTCTGGTTGCCCTGCCTCTACTTCCTGCCTAGCTACTTGACCAGTCAGTGTTTTTTTAAGCCAATACAGGTGACAAATATTTACAGTGTACAGAAGCACAGTCCCACAGCAATAGATGTTTGCATGGAAGGAGGTATAAGGAATAAATAGGGTGACAGAATTGGCTCAGCAGTTAGGAGCACTTGTTGCTCCTGAGAGAATCCAGGTTCAGTTCCCAGTGCCCAACTGGTGGCTCAAAATCATCCCTAACTCCATTTCCCAGGGATCCAACACTGTTGTTGGTATTTGGTCTTTACTCTTGGAGGGGCCCACCACCCAACTTCCAAATAAACACAGAGGAAGGCTTATTCTTAATTACAAATACCTGGCCTTGGATTGACTTGTTTCCTGTCACCTTCCCTTAACTTAAATCATCCCACTTGCCTCTTGCCCTTTTCCTTTTCTTATTTCTGTAATACCCTACTTTCACACTTACTCTGGGGCTGGCTGTGTAGCTGGGTGGCTGGCCCCTGGAGCCTTCCTCCCTCTCTGGCTACTTTTTTCCTCTCTGATTTCTCCTATTTATACTCTCTGCCTGTCAGTCCTACCTATTTCTCTCTCCTGCTTCCCTATTTATTCAGCTCTTTATTAGACCATTAGGGTTAGGGTTAGGGTTAGGGCTTATACCTCCTTCCATGCAAGCATCCATTGCTGTGGGACTGTGCTTCTGTACACTGTAAATATTTGTCACTCGTATTGGTTTAAAAAAACACTGATTGGTCAAGTAGCTAAGCAGGAAGTAGAAGCAGGGCAACCAGACAAAGAGAATTCTGGGAACTGGAAGAATAGATGCCCACCAGGTGTTTTAGGCAGATAAGTAACACAGCTTCACAGAGTTAATCAAATGCAACACATCTTTATATCATTAAACAAATGTTTCACAGCATAAACAAAAGTAACACATCTTAAAATAATATTCTACAACACAACACCCTCTTCTTACCTTGAGTATCAAACATGCACTTGGTGAACAGAAGTACATATAGGTAAACCACACCCAAATAATAAACACATATTTTTTAAGATTTATTTACTACGTATACAACATTCTGCCTCCATGTCTGCCTACACACCAGAAGAGGGCACCAGATGTCATTATAGATGGTTGTGAGCCACCATGTGGTTGCTGGGAATCGAACTCAGGTCCTCTGGAAGAACAGTCAGTGCTCTCAACCTCTGAGCCATCTCTCCAGCCCAATAAACACATATTTTTAAGGACATTATTTTTAAATTAATGTATACCTCCCCTCTGTGTGTTTGTGTGTGTGTGTCTGTGAGAGAGAGAGAGAGAGAGAGAGAGAGAGAGAGAGAGAGAGGCCCTTGGTAGCAAGAGGAATCAGAGACCCTGGAGTTAGAGGTTCAGACAGTCCGGGTTCCAGGAGAACTCTTCTGCAAGTATAGTCCACTATCTTAGCCACTAAACCATTTTTCCAAACCCAATAAGACTCTAAGAATAAGTAAATAGCCAAGTGTAGTGGCGCACGCCTTTGATCCCAGCACTCAGAAGACAGAGGCAGGTGGATCTCTGTGAGTTCAAGGCCAGCCTGGTCTACACAGTGAGTGAGTTCCAGATCCCGGTGCTACACAGGGAAACTTTGTCTCAACTAAACCAAATCAAACCAAACAACAACAACAAAAGGATAAGATAAATAAATGGTTTTCCCTGGATGACTAGGACTGGCTTGAAGTTTGCTCCCTGTGCACAAACTTATTACCTTCTCAAAATAAAAATAAATGAAGAGAGTCATCTACTAAACTAACAATGATAGCATTCCTTTTCTGTATGCAAACACATTTATCCAATGAACTTTATTGAACGGCAGTAAGGTTCTCCTCATGAAGCCATGTTACCAGGAGACAAATGGGAATGGCCTATAGTTATAGAAGATATTACCATGGGAGAAACTGCAGAGTGGGCACACGGGACTGTCTGCATTTTTTTCAATTATTTAAAAATCAAGATTAAATCTACAGCTGTATTAGCGAGTCCTTGTATCCAGCTACCTTCCTGCCTTTTTTCTTTTGCCTTCTCCACTTCTGCAAAGATTTATGACTATATGAGACAAAGACGTCAATAAAAGATTTCATAAAATATAAGTACACATTAACTATTTTACAAAATGGTTTTAAGACTTTGAATCTTACCCTACTTCTTTCAGGTAATCCAGATTTAAGCTATGCTAGCATTCTTCCCTAGCATTTATATCTATTTCTGGAAACTTTATTTATTGTATTTAAACATCATATAATTCTCTTGAAAGGTACAATAGTAGTTATACAGACAAGTAGTGGCAGTTCCTTCAAACCCCTCAAAGTGTCTCTTTCGCCTTTGATGTGCCCCATCAATCTCTGTCTCCTCTGAGCCTGGAGGCAGGAGACCAATCTAGGCCCCGACTCATCGTGGTTTAAACCCTGCTTCAACCTGCCCGTGATTTGCAATGGCCACCCAACCAGGAGTCACAAAACTCAAACAATGCTTCAGGGGCCAGGCAGGGAATGTGAGTGAGTGACGCAGGCCAGGTGTAAGCAGAAATAACCGGCAAATGCCACGGCAAAGGATGGTGGGACTTCAAACAGAAACTCCCTTGGGAGTGGCGGCCTGGGGAATGCCTGGCCATTTTAAGGTTGCTCCAGCGCCTAGCTGCTTTGGGAAACATAGGCTCAGGACACATAGCTCTTCTAATTTATTCAAAAGAAGTTGAGAGAGATAGGAAAACAAGAAAAGTTTTTGCAAATGGTTTTTGAGATTTGTCTTACTATGGGGCTAAATAAATTTACAGGACAATTTTGGCTCAAAAGACACAGAAATGCTGGCTGTATCAAGGAATAAGAATTGTCTCAGCTATGCTGATAGAAGAAGCAATTTCAAGAGTTAAGTGTGAACAGCATATTGCGTAGGAGGGACAGTGTGTCTGTGGGTAGCAGTCCTCATCCAGCAGGCACACTTATTTAACCGACGTGGAAGTGTAATCACAGGCTCACTTGGCCAAGAAAGGCTGATGAGGGGTCATTATACCTTTGAAGAAAGACAAGGCAGGATGCTTTTATGTGGGCTAACCTCTATTAGGAGAGAAAGGGAAAAGAACTAGAGGAAATAAAGACTGCCTACTTGGTTTTGCCCAACGAGCATTTGGAGGAGAATGTGGAAATGTGTGTTCCATTTATTATGCCTAGAAAACATCAGCTGGGGGAGTGGGAGTGGGTTATACAATAAACATGAATTATCAGCTCAGCATCCTGTTCCTCCCCTTCCTGGCCTAAGCTATCTACATGAAGCAGTCAAATGCAGGGCTCAGCAAGTTTATAGGTTGTCCGGACTAGCACTTGTGAGGCGACGGCAGGTAGGTGAACATCAGGCCAGCCTGGGCTACACAGAGAAACCCTAGATGAGTGTGTTGGGGGAGGGGGAATGTATAGGTGAGCATGTGACTAAGAATGACCACTCAGAGCCCTTCACTCCTTTAACCACATCAGTTGGCTCAACAGTGACCATGTGACCAAAGTAGAGCCAATCAAGCTAGGCTTTCTTTGAAACTGGGTGGCCGTCAACCAGGTAGATAAGGCTGCCTTCTGCTCTGTGATGTCAAATTTAAAGATTGCATAAATATAACCGTGTGGCTGTTTCCTTCTAACACACACACACACACACACACACACACATACACACGCACAAATACGGACAGATTGTTACAATAGACTACCAGAAAAAAGAATATGAGCCCCCAGTATTCATTATAATACTTTGTATAGTTAACAAAGCAACTAGAGGGCTGGGGAGGGGAGGTGCCTCAGAGGTCAAGTGCATTGGCTGCTCTCTAAGAGGACTCAGGTTCAATTCCCAGCACCCACATGGCTGTTCACAACTGTCTGGAACTCTAGTTCCAGGGTGCCTGAAGCCTTCTTCTGACCTCTAAAAGGGACTGCATGCAGGTAATGCATAGACATAGGTGGAGGCAAAACACCCATACACATAAAATAATTTAAAACAACTAGAAATTCTAAAATGAGTCCAGTGTGGTTAGGTGCATAACTTTAATGCCAGCACTTGGGAGGCAGAAGCAGGTGATCTCTGTGTCTGAGGCCAGCCTGATCTACATAGTTAGTTCTAGGCCAACCAGGGCTACGTAATAAGACTCTTGTCTTTAAAAAGCCAAAATAAGTAGACAAGTGACTCAATGTGGCAAAACTTTAGAGGCTGGGGTTTGTAGCTCTGTTGGTTGAGTTCTTTGCCTAGCACCTAGTAAAGCAGGCATGGCGGGCGGGGCATGCCTGTAATTCCTGCACTTGGGAAGTGGAGACAAGAGGATTGGAAATTCATCATCAACCACAACTTTAGTTCCTATGCTACCTCACAACTGTCCTTAACTCCAATTTCAGGGGCTCCAATGCATCTTCTGACTGCCTCAGGATCTTTGCACAAGCATGGAACATGTGTACATTTACATAAACATAAAAATTTTAAGAAAGCAACGCAGGCAACAAGTATCCTTTTTAATTGTTTTATGCAAAGAGAAAATAATTGCATGTATAAGTACTTTAGTATACATGGATATCCATATATGTGTACATCTGATCTATGAGAGGTCTAGGAAAGAGGCAGAACATATTGAAACTTGTTCACTTAGGGTGACAGAAACCCACTGTAGATCCCCCCCCCCCCCCGGGCATCGATGATTGGTATAAAAGTGCATAGTCCAACCAGGCTGTGGTGCACACAGAGGCAGAGGCAAGCAGATCTCTGAGTTCAAGGCCAGCCTGGTCTACAGAGTGAGTTCCAGAACAGCCATGGCTACACAGAGAAACTCTGTCTCAAAAACAACAACAAACCAAACCAACCAAACAAACATAAGTACAAGGTCGGGGAATAATTTCGGTCCCAGAAACAGCAGGCTGAGGATCCACTTCTCTGAAGCTCTTAGTATGTTCTCTTGTGCTGTCATCTCACTACAGGAGTAGCCTGTCTTTGGGCTGTCTCCCAAGTTGCCCCGGGTGCCCAAGAAAAGAGCTGCTTTCCTCTTGGGGGCTGCCCAAAGCACTGATTGGCTGTCATTAGGCAGACTTAATTGACATCACCAAAGCCAGGAGGGAAGGCATCTGCTTTTCTCTGGTACTTAGGGACTGACCAGGAATGCAAGAGCTGATCCTGACTGATTGTTCCTGCTCAGGAAATGTGGGACTGGAGTGCTAAGCAGAGAAAACGCATAAAGGCAACAACAGATCCAAGTGTCCAGTCCCCTAACAGCTCCTGGCTCTCCGCCCTGGGGTGGACAGGTGCCGGAGCCCCGGGTTCTAGCCCTTGAGCTCACTTGTGACCTGCTGAGCAGCACAAGCCCCTGTGTTTTCTCCTGCTAGGCCACTTTCCCCAGGACAAGGGCTGTGCCTTTTGCTTTGGTAGCTAATCCCTGGCAAATGCCTCAGATACAGTTGGCACAAAATAAATATTTGCTAAATGAATGACTGACTCTTGAGTGTACGACAAAAGCCTAACAGTCAAAATGCTCCTGGATTGGACCCCCTAAACCAGCCTTCTGGTCCTTTTTGCATGTCCTGCACCCCTCTCAAACACACAACAGCTCCCCAAAACGCAGCAGGCACTTTCCCACGTCTTCATTCTGCCATTTTCTTTGCAGACTGTCCTCCTGGCATGCTCCAAAGACTCATGATAGGAAGAGCTGGAAAGGTTGGCGAACCAGTTTTCTGAGCATAAGGCTCCATAGTTGAAATTTCAGTCATAGAAACCTCTGGCTAGTTTGCTCGGCGTCTTTGCTCTGCTCCCAATTTGTCCACCTGCACCGGACACTGTTTGCATGAAATGACCTCGCTTCTCCGCTGTAGTTGGTTCCCGGAACGGAAGAAATCAGAACAGAGACGCATGTAAATTGGTGTGGGGGCCAGGAAGGCTGAGGAGGCAGTTTCCTCCATGTGAGATAACAGTCTGTGTTTATTGAGTATTTATTGTGTGCCAGGCACTGGGCCAAACGCTTGGCACTGGTCCTTCCTTTGATCTCTACCCGAGGCATGTAGTAGTATTCTCACTTTATAGGTAGAAGAAGAGGAAGCGGGCTCCCCTGAAGTTACAGAGCTACAGAAAGGGGAAGCCAAGACTGCACCCACATCTGATGCTGACCCTTGCTCTTAAACCTCAAGTAGAAGGAAGAACAGATTGAATTCTCAGTGAGAACTGGAGTTGAGAAGCTATGGGGTCCCAGAAAAGACAATGAGGGCTGGAGAGATGGCTCAGTGGTTAAGAGCACTTGCTCTTCTTCCAGAGGACCCGAGTTTGGTTCCTGGGTCAGGCAGCTCACAACCACCTGTAATTCTAATTCCAGGGGATCTGACACCTCCTTCTGGCCTCTCCACGTACTTTACTCACAAGCTCATGCTTCATACATAAAGTTTAAAGATAATAGAAAATAAATGAATAAAAAAGACAATTGTTGCTTTGCCTTCCAGAGTTTTGCTGATCCTGTCCATTATTTAGGAAAAGCACCGGTGTTCCTTGCTATTATACATATATGTTCCTATACATCTTCTCTAACAATTTCTCCCCCTTTTGCTAAGGGAAAAGTCACAGGTCAAAGTGCCTCAGAGATCAAAGTAGCTCCTGCTTTCCCCTCCATGACTGACTAGCTGTGTGGCCAAGGCAGTTTGCTCTCCCGCTCTGAGCTTGGGTTTCCCTGCCTGGAAAATGAAGTTGATCCTTGCCTTACATCAGAGGGTCATGCTGAGGGTTATGTCAGATGCTGGATGGACTGGGACTGGCAGCTGGGAATTCATGACGAGCGAGCTCTGAGCATAGGGTAGATTCTAACTAGCTGTTTGCTCTCTTCCCACAGCACCTGGCACCGAGACTTGACTGTAGAAAGAGCTAGGCAGACACTTGCTTTGACTCGGCATGACCGGTTGCTACCACTGGAGAAGTGGTGCTCCCCAACCCCATGGCTGTAAGCCCTTGGTGTGGGAGATGTGGTTTATACCCTTGCTTGTTCCTTCCACCGGTTAATGATTTACTGCCAGTGTTTAATTCTGTTTAAACAGACACGACCCTGTTGGTACCCACGGCTCTGTCCTGGGCCAAAGTGGCCCAGAGATCAAAGACACCCAAAGACACAGGAGCCCGCCCACTGCTCTCCCAGAATTGTCCTTTAGCCTGCTGGCACCCACTGCCGCCCTGTTGCCCCTTGACCTTGCGTGTAGCTATGCTTTGGTTAGCCCTTCTCTTTGAGATTAGTAGGCTTCCCTTGGGGCCACCAGGAAACCATGAACCCTCCGCTTCTCCGGTGCCTTTGTCTTCATTGCCTCCCCCCTCCCCGTTTTATTTTTTTTTCTTCCAGGAGAACACTACTCTTCCAAGACGTACCCCAGACCAGCCTAATGCCTCTAATTCTTTGCTGCCCTGTGCTCCCAGGGCCTCCCTGGACTCCCTCTTCCCTCTTTCTTCATGGATAAGACATCTGAAGGTGCCTGGTAGATTTGTTCATTCCTTTGAGGCCACTGGGCACCAAGGCTGTTTGCAGGCTGGCCCTGTCACTCCCACATCTGGAGAATGACTGTACTTAGCAGGAGGAGGAATGCCCCGCTCCTGGCAGAGGATTTGAACACGCTTCATCCCCTGCCCTCTATCTCTTCTCTAGCCTTCTAGATTAGGCTCCCCAGTCACTGACTTGCAAGTTCAGGCTCCGGCCTTTCTTCTCTCTCCTCTTCCTTCTTTCCTTCTATCATCTCCTTCTTTCTAGTCTCTTCTTTTTTGTCTTTTAACAGTGTCCCATGATATGGCTCATATTAGACTTGCACCCTTGACCCTTCTGCCTGTTTCTTGAGTTCTGGGGTTAGAGACATGAACCATCCTACCCAGCTACCTGGGCTATGTTGGAACATTATCACTCATTTGGTGGCTTTAAATCTTAGAATTTTAGTCTCTCATAGTTTGGAGGATGGAGGATTTAAATCAAGATGTCACCAGTGCTACATTCCCTCCAAGGAAGGGAAGGACACTTTTATTCTTCCAGCTTGTAGTGGCTGCCAGGGATCCTTAGCTTGTGATTCAATCTCTCCAATATTTTCCTATCTTCTAATGGGTTTCTCCATCCCTTATGTCTTAGTTAGGATTTCTAGTGCTGTGAAGAGACACTATGGACACAGTAACTCTTATAAAGGAAACATTTTATTGTGGTGGCTGGCTACAGTTTCAGAGGTTTAGTTCATTATCATCATGGCAGGACAAGGAGGCATGCAGGCAGACATGGTGCTGGAGAAGGGGCTGAGAGGTCTATATCCAGATCCACAGGCAACAGGAAGTAAATTGTGTCACTAGGTATAGTCTGAGCATAGGGGACCTCAAAGCTGACCTCCACAGTGACACACTTCCTCCAACAAGGCCATACCTATTGCAACAAAGCCACATCACCTGATAGTGTCTCTCTCACAGGGGAGGGGGCATTTTTTCCAAACCCCCACACCTCTATGAATCTTTTTCTCTTCAGTCTTTTAACATTATAAAGACTTTTAACATTACATTCAAGATCTACCTAGGAAATCCAGGATGAGGTTAGATAAATGAGATCCTTACCTTAATTACACCTGCAAAGACACGTTTGGAGCGTCATCTGTTTACTTATTCTAATAGGGCACATCTTTTGGAGATATACAGGGCTAGTTAGTAGCAGAAAATGGACCGTTACTATGACAGACACTGGAGACTCCTGACCATATTGTTTTGGGAAGACTGTGGAAGTGTTTGGAACCCTGGTCTGGAAAAACCATTGAGTGCTCAAAGCTTTAATAGGCTGTTCTGTGGGAGCCTGGATAATAGGTGTCTGGAAGAATTGCAGATAAGAGAGACCGGACTGTAACATTTCAGAAACAAATATTCTATTAGAGTCTTTGATATATCAAAATAATAATATGTGGTTTTTGTTCAGCTGGGACTGCAAAATCAGTTGTGATCAGCAAGAGATGAGCACCACTGAAGTGAATGAAACCATTGTTTACTGGGACAATAACTGATAGTTGGAACTGAGAAATCATCTGTGGGTAAGAGGAGCCCAGCATCATCACTGAGGTGAAATCCTCAGGAATTATTTCCTCATCTCAATGTCAGCACACAGAAGCTATGGTCCAGGATGGCCAAGGATGTCAAACTGATAGCCAAACTTCATAATATGTAAGAGTCTACATGGTAATGATTTTGAAGGCCTAAAGGGGTAAACAACTGAGGCTTGGCACTGTGAGAGCCCAGGAGAAACCATAACCTCAGGTGCAGTGGAGACCTAAGGGTCAAAAGGATCATGAAGAGAAGCTGATGGTTGTTACCATGTGGCAGAGTTGCATTCCCTTCTACAGAGGATCCAGGACACCATTGGTGAAGGTGCCACCTCAGTTGTAGTAGAGACCCCAGCACACTGGAGATTTCAGGACCATGAAAAGACCACCAAGGACAGTAGCAGGTGTGCTGTAGAGCTGTCTTGAGCCTACTGGCAAATGGTTGATACTGAAAAGCCCAGAAGATAATTGATGAGTCCCAGATGTTGGACACTGGGCTGTTTATACTGTACTCAGTATAGGGTTTGCTGCTGAGCATAACTCTGAAAATTTTGTTTGTACATTGTGAGTATATATCTATGTATGTCTGTGTGTGTTGTATGTTCATGTGTGTGCTGGTACACATATAGTGTGGATGAACATATACAGGTATGCATATGCATGCAGAGACCAGAAGATACCTAGGCTGTCATTCTTCAGCTATAGTTTACCTTGTTTGGGGGAGATAGGTCCTTCCATCCATCTGGAGACAGGACTGGCTGGTCAGTGAGCCCCAGGGATCTACCTATCTTTGCCTGCCAAGTGCCAAGATTACAAGGGTACCGCCCAGCTTTTTCACAGGGCTTCTGAGGGATCAAACTCAGGTCCTCATGCCTATGAGGGCAGCATGTCAATGCTGAACTACCGCCTCAGATCTTTAAGGAGTTCTTAAATAAGTCACACCATTAAAAAAATACAGAGAAATTCAATTTAAAATCTCTTGTTAAGGAAGTAGAGAGATGGCTGAGCAGTTAAAAACACTTGTTCTTGCAGAGGACCTGGTTATGTTTCCCAGGACCCACATCATGTGGCTCATAACTGCCTGACTGTAGTTTAGGGAATCTAACACCTCCCAACACAGACATACACCTACACATAACTTAAAAATAATAAAAACTAATTCTTGTGATCTTTTGTTAAAAAATATATCATTAAAAGTCAGAAACTATCAGCCACGGATAGGAAGATTTTTGGCAACATGTAATCAATGAAGGTCAGTGTTTAGGAACCCATAAAATCATCCACAAATATACTGGTTGGTAGTGGTGCATGCCTTTAATCCTAGCACTTGGGAGGCAGAGGCAGGTGGATCTATAAATTCAAGGCTAGAATGGTCTACAGAGTGAATTCCAGGACAGGGTTACACAGAGAAGCCCTGTCGAAAAACAAACAAACAAACAAACAAACAAAACCAAATCATCCACAAATAAATGTAAGTATCCCAGTAGGAAAGTAGGCAGCTGAACAGAACAGTAGGCAAGCCACAGTGCAGGAAAACTGACTGGTAATAAATGTGTAAAGAAACTAACAAACATTGAAGAACAAATTAAAATCCTTATGGGAACACACAGTGAAACAGCCAGGAGACCAGCAAGAATTGAAAAGTCTGACAAGGGGCTGGAGAGATGTCTCAGTGGTTAAGAGCATTGACTGTTCTTCCGGAGGACCTAAGTTTGATTCCCAGCATCCACATGGCAGCTCACAACTGTCTGTAACTCCTGTTCCAGGGGATCCAACACCTTCACAAATATATACATGCAGGCAAAAGACCAATGTACATAAAATACGAATAAATAAATCATAAAAAAGAAAAGTCTGACAATAGGAGCCTGTCATGAAAATGCATGTCTTTAATCCCAGCAGAGACAGAGGCAGGTAAATCTTTGTGAATTTGAGGTCAGCTTGTCTATATAGCAAGTTCCAGGCTAACCAGGGCTACACAGTGAGGCCCTGCCTCCAAAATGCAAAAATTAAAGAAATAAAGCTTGGCAAGTGCTGGTATTGGTAGAGGGGTCATTGGGATTTGGAGAGCAATTCCATAGTACAGATTGAACTAAAAGTATTAAATGCTCCAAAATCAAGTTTTAAATAATGCGATGGGCGGAAATACTTAGTGTCATTTGACAGGTTGCCGCCAGAAGACAATTGTATAGAATTACCTCCAGGTTGCATGAGTAAGCTGTATACATGCTTATAATATTCACAATAAGAGTAAACGTTCATGTTTAAAATCCAGTCTCCTCCTCAAGGTTTCTCTCTGGTGTGTGTGTGTGTGTGTGTGTGTGTGTGTGTGTGTGTGTGTTATACATGGGTACAACATGCCTAGTGCCCACAAAAACCAGAAAAGGTCAATGAATTCTCTGCAACTTGAGTTGCAGATACTTCTGAGTTGCCATATTGGTTCTGGGATCAACCCTAAGTCCTCTGGAAGAGCAGACGGTGCTCCTAACCACTGAGCCATCTCTCCAGCTTCCTTCTTTGCCTTAATTTTTAAGACAGGGTCTTTTCCTACGCCTGGTGCTTTGTTTAGATTTATTGGCCAGTAAACCCCAGGGATCCATTCCCCCAGCAGAGGACTTACATGCCTGTGCCACCATGGATAGCTTTTATTTTTATTTCATGTGTATGGGTGTTTTGCTAGCATATATGTCTGCATTTTGTTTATGCAGTACACATGGAGGCCAGAAGAAGGTGTTGGATTCCCTAGAGCTGGAACTACAGATAGTTATGAGCTGCCACGTAGGTGCTGGGAATTGAACTTGGGTCCTCTGGAAGAACAGACAATTCTATTAATTATCTCTCCAGCCCTATGCATGCCTGACTTCTCTATGGAGGATGTGATTTGAACTCAGGTCTTTATATTTTCACAGCAAGGACTACCCACAGAGCCATCTCAAAGCCTTTTTAATGTATTTATTTTTGGATTTTTTAAAATGTATTTATTTTTGGATGTGGCCTCAAATACTTCAAGCTAGCTTTGAACTTGTGTAACCAAACATAATTTTGAAGTTTTGCTTCTACTTCTCTTGGGTTTTTGTTCTTGTTTTGTTTTGTTTTGAGACAGGGTTTCTCTATGTAGCCCTCCCTGGCTGTCCTGGAACTCACTCTGTAGAACATATGGACCTTGAACTCTGAGATCTGCTTGTCTCTGCCTCCCCATTGCTGGGATTAAAAGTGTGCACCATCATTGCCCAGCGTGCTTCTGGAGTGCTGGGATTACAGGTGTGTATCTCCTCACATAGAGCATGTGGTATCAGAGATCAAATCAGGGCCTTATGGCTGCTGAGAAAGAACTCTGACAATTGAGCTGTCTCCCCAGCCTAAAAATATTCTAAGTTAAAAAATATATATCCTAAAGCACTTATAACCCCAAGTATTTTGTATAAAGGATGCCCAAGCTGCATCTGGCACCCCAGCAGTGATGCAGAACCCCAACAGCTCTTAGCTGTGTGTGCCTGAGGAAATTCTTGCTCATGCACACATGGAAGCAGGTGGAAGATGTTGAGAGGAACAATATAATAGAAAAATTGGAGAGTGAATGAGCTTCAGCAGGCAAATGGCTGGATATGGTACCTTCACTGTGAGATGGCGAGGAGCCAGAGAGGTGAATGTGCTGCAGGCAGCAATTTAGCTGATTCATAAATGCTATATAAAAGCCTAAGAGCACATGATGTCTGATTTCATTTAAATAAGCTCTACACACATACAAAACAATACCACTTCTTGTTAGGATGTACATATAGACATCATACAATTATGAAGTCTTTATTATGGGAGTAATACATCAAGTTGGGGGGAGTGTGCACTTTGGGGAAGGAGAAATGTGGTTGGGAAAGGACACACAGAGATGGCACAGTCTGGAGGATTTGTCATTGCTGTTTAGAAATAGGGCTCTGTCACCCAGGCTGACCTCCAGCTAGGTGGAAGCAGCCCATCTGCCTTTGGTTCCCAATAAATGGGACTACAGGCAAATGTCCCATGAAAGGCCACAAGTCCTGTATATAGCTCTGTAAGTTGGATTTATTTTATTTTATGTGTGTAGATGTCTATCTGTCTGTCTGTCTGTCTGTCTGTCTGTCTGTCTGTCTGTCTGTCTGTATATACCACAGTTGTGCCTGGTACCTACAGAGTCCAGGAGGGGCATCAAATCCTCTGGATCTGGAATTATAAATGGTTGTGAGCTGCCATGTGAGCGCCAGGAGTCAAACCTAGGTCTTCCGCAAAAGCAACAAGTGTTCTTAATACTGAGCCACCTCTCCAGCCCTAGCCCTGAGAATTTTAACAAGTGAACACACTGTGCACTATATGCCTTGAAGATGAAGCTGAGTATCTTTCTGCCCCCAGGAAACCTCTTGACGCTCCCTCTCAGACCTGCCTTCAGAGAGGAGCCAGAAACATCAGTTCAATCAGCACAGATGGATTAGGCTTGCTTTTTTTTTTTTTTTTTTTTAAAAAAAACTTTATTTATTTACTTATTTATTTGCCTTGGTGTTTGCCTGGAACTGGAACTACAGACAGTTGTTAGCTGCCATGTGGGTGCTGGGAATCGAACCCGGGTCCTCTGGAAGAGCAGACGGTGCTCTTAAATGCTGAGCCATCTCTCCAGCCCCCTAGGCTTGCTTTTGAATGTAATAAAAATGTAATTAAGGGGCATGCAGTCTTTTGAGTTTGCATGCTTATTTGTTTGTTTGTTTGTTGTTCCTGAGACAAGGTCATGCCATGCAGCCTTGGAAGGCCTAAAATTCACAGAGATCACAGATATTGTTTAAACTCAAGTACTGGATTTAAAGGCATGTACCAGCACTCCTGGTGAAGTGTGTGTGTGTTAACTGTTTAACCTTGTAATAGATTTGTATTTTAAAATACTAACATTATATTTATGAGATTCACCTTATTGTAGCAATTTATTTTAATCATCTAATTCTCACAGCTAGATAGAATCCCACAGTACAAATATACTCCAACTTATTATCCACTATCCTGGTGATGGTTTGGGGCCAGGGGGTATAACTCAGTGACAGAGGGCTCGCTTAGCATAGAAAAAGTCTTGAATTTGATTGTCAATAGCACAGAATGGGGAGAAAAGGGATACCTGAGAGATGTCTCAGGACAAACACAAGGGCATCAACAGTTCTTTTAATGTGTCAGAGGCCATGAGAAAACCAGATTCTGTGCAAAGGAAGCATTTGTACCTTCAGCACTCCTGTGGGAGGGGAGTAGAAAATCCCCAGAAGCTCTGAGCTAGCCCTTCATATAACCACAGAAGACATGCCTAAGAGTAGGTGGAGGATGAGGCCTGACACCCAAGGCTGTACACACACACACACACACACACACACACACACACACACACTGTGGTGTCCCTTTACATTTTTAGGCTTTTGGTATATATGCCCCAGTAGACCCCAGAGAGTTGGCCCTGATACTTTGGTTTACTTTTCTGCCAACCAAGCAGATCAGGAATCTTGAGTTCTTTGATTGAGTTCAGGATAAGTTTGTCCCTTGTGGCCTCCTATACAGTGTGTTGTCTGGTGCAATGCAATGGACTTTTAGGGCCTTCTGCCCATCTGCTGGGGTCAGTGGGTCATCTCAGGAAAACTATCTTTCTCTTCAGCGAAAAATATGTTTTGCCTCAGTTTTCCTCACTTTGGGTGTCCGTTTGTCACTAGCAGACAATTTATCAACTGCATGTCATCTCTCCAGCCATATTTATGACCCATAGCATTCAAATGCAACAGGTCCACGATTTCATGGGTGAGCCAGCACTGTACTCTTTGATGGAACTTTGTGTCTCTGTATTGGTAGGAAGTCTGAGTTTATGAGCTGAAGTTTCAGAAACCTGGAAATCCAGAGAGCATTTGTGTATTTTCCTTTCATCTTGTAGCAGGAACCAGGTTAACCAAATGTATTGGTTATACTGCCCCCTGGTGTTAGAATCAAGAACAGCATGTGATACCATTTTTCTGTGACAAATAGACTTCTGTATTCCTTTAGATGGTGGTGGAGAAAGGGGTGAGGGAATAGGCAGCTCAGTAGGAAAGTGAGAATAGAAGCAAGTGCTTAACGTTGATACCCTTAGTTCCAGGAGCTTGCTGTGAAGAGAGAAATGAAGAAATTTTACATCCCCCCCCTCATTTGAGAGAGAGACTGTGAGCCTGTTTTGAACTTTCCATGTGTTTCAAATTTGATATGTGGCCAAGAATGACTGATCCTGGCCCTCCTGTCTCTGTCTCCCAAGTGTCGAGATGGTAGATAAATGCCTGTGTACTCCTCTTTCCTTAAAGGAAACAATGAGAAATCCAACACCATACATGCTCTAAAACACACATGCTCATGTGGGGTGCTGAAGAGATGGCTCAGCAATTAGGAGCACTGACTGCTCATCTGGAAGACCCAGGTTTAATTCTCAGCTCCCACAGGGCAGCCCATAACTGTTTATAACTCTAGTTACAGAGGGTCAGAGACTCTCATGTGGACATAGATGCAAGCAAATTATCAATGAACGTAAAATACATAAAAAGGCCTATTTGGGGTTGGGAGATGTGACTCTGTGGAATGCTTGACTACGACACTCTGGGATCAGTAAACAAAAACAAAACAAAAAACCAATCTTTCCTTTCTAGACAGCGTTTGAAGAGACAGACTTTAGGTGATATGCCAAGTTCCCATGATAAAGTTGGAAGAGACCTGGTGTCTCTTCCACCATAAAGAAATGACAGTGTTGCTGGGTAGCGGTGGCACACTCCTTTAATCCTACCACTCCCGGAGACAGGCACAACGCGTGCCTGCCAGGTATGAGCAGCTTCCTAAACACATGGTGGAAGATTGTAGTGCCTGCGCCTCTGTTACCTGGGTCATCAGCAAGTCAGGCATGGGCCTGGAGATTAAAGACACAAGACTCGGGGCTGGAGAGATGGCTCAGAGGTTAAGAGCACTGACTGTTCTTCCAGAGGTCCTGAGTTCAATTCCCAGCAAAACCACATGGTGGCTCACAACCATCTATGATGAGGTCTGGCGCCCTCTTCTGTAAAACTGTATGCATAATAAATAAATAAAATCAAAAAAAAAAAAAAAGACACAAGACTCGTGGGTCATTCGTGCAACGAAAATATCATTTATTGAGAATCCAGGTCAGACTTATATACCTAGGGCAGAGCACAGTGGAAATTCCCCAGGTGGTTGGAAAATTACTAACTTGAGGTAAACAACTTACTTAAACTCACCTGTTCTAACTTAAACTTACCTGTTCTAACCCCCACAGGTAGGAAACCAGAAACTTACTGGAACTGGGTGTTGAGCACAAAATGTACAGCCAATAATCCACAGGCCTTGCCTCATGGCTCAGAGTACAGAGAAAGGTCATGTTGGACCCTACAGAGAATGGACCCAAGTCTTCATCCTTGGAGACAATGGAGATGAGGGCAAGAAGATATTCATCTGATTGAATGACACCCTCTACACTATAGAGGGCAATCTGTTTTACTCAGATCAGTGAGTAAATGTTAACTTCATCTAAAGACATCTAAAGCTACACCCACATTGTTGCATGACCAAATGACCAGACATCTTGGCTGGCCCAGCAGAGTTAACATATTACACTATAAACATTGCAGCTCAGATGGAAAGATATCCTGGCAGTCAGGAGCCAAGAAATATCACAAAGTCACAAGGTCAAGCTTCCATAATTAATAATATGTCTCCATGTCATTATTTGGGGACTGGAGGTCCAAAGAAAATCTGGCAAGAAGCCCAACTAGAGCCTAGCACCCAGATGTCAGAAGCAGGGGGATCAAAGAGAAGATGAAGCCTGAAGGAAGATGGGCATATGGCTTGGCTTGTATATATTGCTGAGCTCAGCTTATGCCAGAACAAACAGAAGCAGGTGCCCTGAGAACTCAATCACCTTCCATCCTCATTGGGAGCACAAAGAGGCCATGTGATTAAACAGGAAGGAAAACAGGATATAAAGAGTGCCAGAGAACTGGGTGGAACTTCACTCCTGTAATCCCAGCACGCAGGAGGCAGAAGCAGGTGGATTTTGAATTTGAAGCTAGCCTGGGCTAAATACCAAAGCCCTGCCCCCCCAAAAAATTATGTGAAGCTAGCAAAAAAGCCCATATGATATCCAGTGTCTGAAGTGAGGCTGACAGAGCTGAGGAATTCGGTTTGTTTGGTTCTGTTTTTGAGACAGAGTCTCACTATGGTTGGATTATAGGGGTGTTGTAGAATTTTATTTTAAGATGTGTTACTTTTGTTTATACTGTGGAACATTTGCTTTCATGATGCAAAGATGTGTTGCATTTCTTTTAATGTTGCATTTGTTTAACTTGTGAAGCTGTGTTACTTTGCCTTTCTAAAATACCTGATGGTCTAACAAGGGAGTTGAATGAACATTAGCAAGGCAGGTAGGAGAAATCTGGGAGGAGCAAGAGAAAGGAGAAGACACAGGCCTCCACCCAGCTACAGTACCCTCCACCCAGCTACAGTACCCTCCACCCAGCTACAGTACCAGCAACAGAGTGAGAAAGAAAGATTACAGAAGTAAAAACAGATAAAAGTCCAGTGGCAAAAAGTAGATGGGATAATTTAAAGTTAAGAAAAGCAGGCAAGAAACAAGCCAAGCTAAAGCTGGGCATTTATATATAAGAATAAGTCTCCCTCCGTGTGTAATTTATTTGGTAGCTGGATGGCGGGCCCCCAGAAGAATAGAACAACCAACCAACATTTTGGTGTTCCAACGTGGGGCTAGAGCAAAAGAAAATCCAACAACAGGGGAAATTGAATTGTGTGTGTGTTCAGCAGAATGCTCTCAAATGTATGTTTGTGTTGCTAGATACTGAACCCACAGCCTTATGCAGAGAAGGATGTAGTCTGTCCACACTGGATCCCCAGTGCTATCTGAGCTGGGAATGGTAACACACACCAGGAATCCTGGGACAGGAAGAGGAAGCTGGACTCTAAACTTCAATCCCACCCTGCACTGCATAATGAATTTGAAGCTGGCCTGTGCTAATGAGATCTTTTCGTTTTTTTTGTTTTTATTTTTTTTAAGACAGGGTTTCCCTGTGTAGCAGTCCTGGAACTTGCTGGGGAGATCAGGTTGGCCTGGAACTCTACAGAGATCTGCCTGCCTCTGCCTCTGAGTGCATTAAAGGGATTAAAGGCATGTGCACTCAACCATATTTTCTTTAAAGTGCTTTTAATGAATAATATGGTGTAGTTTAAATTTTCTTTGGGCTGACAGCTCACATAATAATACAGGGACTTATTAATTATAAAAGTTGGCCTTAGCTTCGTCTTGCCTCCGTAGCTCTTATAACTTAAATTAACCCACTTATTTTAATCTACATTCTGTCTGTGTTGATCGTTACCTAGTCTCTCTGCCCAGGCTGCTTCCTCTGCATTTGCCTGGTGACTTGGCCTTCTTCCGAGAGTTCTCTCTCTGCCCAGAAGCCCCTCCATACCTCTTGCCTAGCTATTGGCTGTTCAGCTTTTTATTACACCAATGCATTTTCATGTACATTTGTACATTTACAGTGTACAAATATCTCACAACATCATGGGATGTGAGGAGAAAGCCAGGAGATAAAAAGATCCATTTACACATTGTTCAGCTTGAAGAACAGCAGTCCTTGCCTACAGCCCAGAGCTCAGATTCCCTAGAAGGCACTTGGCAGTGTCTGTGATTCACCTCTAATCTCCATCTTGCCAGGTCTCTGAGCCGTGTGTAGTGCCCCAGTTTAAAGTACCGTTCTTGCTCGGGATTTCTACCAGTTAGGATTGGTTTGGCTCTGTAACTGAAAAGTCAGCCAAACCCAGAAGTGAACATTCCAGGGTTTGCGTGTGATGGTTGCGGTGCCAGCAGAAACCCACTTTTTATCTGTTCTTCCTTACCCCAGGGGCAGCGGCCCACTGTCACCCTTGACTCATCCGGTCTTGGACACAAGATGGCTGTTCCATCCCCAGGATCTCTTCTGTATTCCAGGCAAGGGACGAGTTAAAGATGAGGTGATTTGCTAGGGGCTGCTAAGCCTGATGAACCGAGTTTGATCCCTAGAACCCACCAACTTCTACAAGTTGTCTTCTGATCTACTCGCTCTCAAAATAAAAAAAAAAAAAAATTAGGTTAGGAAAACTATTTAAAACAGTATTTATCATGATGAGTTTAGAAAATAAGGAAAAAAGTTCCATAAGACAAGCCCCATGATTATCTTTAAAAGATTTGATAGTAGGAAAACTCATTCCAACGTCTCTTTCTAGGGCTGGAGAGATGGTTCAGGAGGAAAAGGCACTGGATGCCAAGGCTAAGGATCTGAGTTCAATCTTCCCGAGTTACTGTTGTTCTGTGACTTCGACACATACTCTATTGTATGTGCACACTCACACACGTCCATAAAATAAATACACAAATAATAAAAATTAATTAAAAAGTCATATCTTGGGGCTGGAGAGATGGCTCAGTGGTTAAGGGCACCATCTGCTCTTCCAGAGGACCCGGGTTCGATTCCCAGCACCCACATGGCAGCTAACAACTGTCTGTAGTTCCAGTTCCAGGCAAACACCAAGGCAAATAAATAAATAAATAAATAACGTTTAAAAAAAAAAAGAAAGTTTAAAAAAAAAAAAAAAGTCATATCTTACACATTAATTTGTGTGTGTGTGTGTGTGTGTGTGTGTGTGTGTGTGTGTGTGTGTGTGTGTGTGTTCAGAGATGCCCACTGCACATATAGCCTGGTGTGCTGTTCCTCAGAAACCATCCACCTTCTTTGAGACAGGTTTATCATTGGCTTGGAGCTCCCTGGTGAAGCTTGATTGACTGCCTAATGTCCTAAGGATCCTCCTGTCTCTGCCTAATCAGTGCTGGATTAGAATTAGGCCTACCATTTTGTTACTTTGTTTTTGTTTTGAGACAAGGTTTTTCTGTGTAGTGCTGGCTGTCCAAGAACTCACTTGTAAACCAGGCTGGCCTTGGACTCAAAGATCCTCCTGCCTCTACCTCCTGAGTGCTGGGATTAAAGGCCACCACTGCCTGGTTTAGGCCCAGCATTTTACCTAGATTCTGGGTATTGAATTTAGATTGTAATTCTTTCAAGAGAACCCTTTAACAACTGAGTTATCTGTTCTACTTATGACAGTGTCTCACGGAGTCCAGTTTGACTCTGAATTCACTGTGTATCTGAATTGCCTTGAGCTTCTTAGTGATCTTCCAAGGTCCCTCCTTCTCCCAAGCACTGAGATCACAGGCCTGTGCCAGCGCAGCCAGCTTCAAAAGCCCTTCCAGGCCCTGGTTTATTTGTGTTCTAACACAAGGTCTTCTATGCAGGGTTAAGGTTTGGTATGTAGCCCAGGATAGCCTTAAACTATTGATCGTCCTGCTAGGAGCAATGGGGTGACAGGTATGCCATCCTTTTCAGTTTCTTTTTAGAACTGTCTGTGTAGATCTTACTGGTGAGATCTTAGCCATATGGTCACTCATAGCTGCAAAAAAAGTCTTAAAGATATAATTTTTCGGGACTGGAGAGATGGCTCAGAGGTTAAGAGCACTGACTGTTCTTCCAGAGGACCTGAGTTCAGTTCCCAGCAACCACATGGTGGTTCACAACCATCTATGATGACATCTGGTGCCCTCTTCTGTATACTATATACTTAATAATAAATACATTTTAAAAAACATGTGCAAAAAAATACAATTTTTCTTTCTAGGCCCGTGACTTTCATAGACCAAATTGGAAACACATTGTTTTAATTTAGTAGAAAGGGAGAAAAAGATTTTATGGAAAAATCAGTACCAGGAGATCTCTAGTCACAACCTTGGTCCCAGGCCTGCCTTTATGATTGCTACTTGTGGAGCATTGTTTGTTTTGTTTTGTTTTGTTTTGAGACAGGCTCTTTTGTATCCCTGGATGATGTTGAATTCACTAAGGCAGCTGATCTTGACCTTGAACCTTGATCTCCTGCTCCCATATGCGGAGATTACAGCCATGTACAGCCATGCCTGACTTATTTGGTATTGGGAATTGAAGCCAGTCCTCATGTAAGACAGACAAGCACTCTACCAACTGAGCTATATCCCTAGCGTCTAAATAATCTTAAGCTTCTTTCTTTTTTTCTTTCTCTGACACCATGTCCATGGCAACTCTTATAAAGAAAACATTTAAATGGTAGACAGCACAAATTCCATTTTTTTAATATTTATTTTTATTCTATGTGAATTGGTGTTTGGCCTGCATGTATAACTGTGCTAGGATGTCAGATCTTGGAATTACAGACAGTTGTTAGCTGCCATGTGGATGCTGGGAATTGAACTCAGGTCCTCCGGAAGAACAGTCAGTGCTCTTAACTGCTGAGCCATCTTTCCAGCCCCATGAATTTGGGTTGTAAAGAAAGAGACTCGGGGCTGGAGAGATGGCTCAGTGGTTAAGAGCACCGTCTGCTCTTCCAGAGGACCTGGGTTTGATTCCCAGCGCCCACATGGCAGCTAACAACTGTCTGTAGTTCCAGTTCTAGGCAAACACCAAGGCAAATAAATAAATAAATAAATAAATAAAGTTTTAGAAAGAGACTCAGAGCCAAATATCGGGAAAGACTGAAATATCAGAGAGAGGAAACACCACAGTCAGTTCTCACCCAGCTGTCTTCCAATTTCCTCAGCCTCTCTCCTGGTTGCTTCTGCCTCTGCTGGTTTTCTAAGAGGCCTTAAATACCCTTCTTGTCAGCTGTATTGCATCCAGGCTAGGATTAATGGTCTGAGTTACTCTGTTTTGTAGCTAGCCTTGAAGTCACAGAAACAGAGGAACTTCTGTCTGTGGAGTTATGAGATTAAGGCTGTAGGTCACCACTCCCTGGTTTTCCTTGTGTTGGGATTAAAAGTGTGTCCTATTGAATCCCAGTTGTTTGTTCTTATACTCAAGGATCAAGAAATTCCTCAGCTGTCTGTCTAAATTTTGACTGTGAGTTAATCTCTCAGATATTTCAGGTTTTATTAAATATGTAACCTATCACCACAGTGGAGTGGCTTGATACAGTTTCAGAGGTTCTGTCCATTATCATCATGGTGGGGAGCATGGCAGCCTGCAGGCAGACATGGTGCTGGAATAGGGCTGCACTGTGAGAATCTAACTGACCACCCAACAAATCAACCAACCAAACAAGTATTTTTTTTTTTAGCTGTTGGATAGAAAGTGGTTTCAGAAACAATTAAGTTCAGCTGCACAAAGCTGACAAGTGCTCTGTTATCCGGGGCTTGAGTGCTGGGAAAACCGTAGTTGCACGAACACAGAGGAGCCCAGGAGGAGCCTGGGGGTAGACGGGACTGTTGCTGTTTTTCTCTTCCTGTGTGTTAGTCCTCAGATTGCTTATGTCCAGAATAAGTTATGTATTTCTTGGGTACTTAAAATTGTTATACATAAGAAAAGCCCCAAACTGTCAATTGATGGATAAATGGATGAACAAATACAGAGCCTGCTTTGTAGAGAACACCCTACAAGTCCAGAGGCTGAGAATGGGAGAGGAAGGGTTCAAGGCAAGCCAGGGCCATGAGGTTAGATTGTCTAAAACAGACAAAACAAAAGAAGAAAGAGAAAAAGAAACAAAGCAATAGGTTCACTAAAAACAAACAAACAAAAACCCAAAATAACAAACAAACAAACAAGAAACCCCATTGTGGTAATTCTAGTACCCAGAAAGTAGAGGCAGGAAAATCATGAGTTCAAGGTCATCCTCAGCTATATCTGGAGTTTGAGACCAGTCTGAACTACATGAGATCCTGTTTTAAAACAAGCTAACAGGATACATTTTACATATTTTTTGAAAAAAAATTTGAATTCTTTTCCCCCTGCAAACTTTAAAGTGTAAGAAGCTGCTAGTTTCAGGAAATCATAGATTTCTGAAGCTCATGAAGCAAAATGTTTTTCATTTACTTATTAGTCTTTTGGAGACTGGATCTCACTGTGTATCCCCGACTGGCTTTGAACTTGCAGAGATTCCCTTGCCTCTGCCTCCAGAATGCCAGAATTAAAATGACTTTCTTAAAAAAAAAATGCCTAGTGTGTATGTGTATGTGAGTGTGTGTTTATATGTGAGAGTGTGTGTATATGTGAGTGTGTATGTGAGTGTATGTGAGTGTGTATGTGTATATGAGTGTATATGTATATGTGAATGTGTGTGTGTATGAGTGTGTGCACTCATACTAGGGTGTGAATTTCTGGATGAAATTCCTACCTCCACCTTCCATCTCACATTTCAGGCATGCTGCTACATGTAGCTTTTATTGATGTGGATACTAGGGATCAAACCCAGGGCATCAGTCTTGGTGGCAAGCATCCTTACCTACTAAGGCATCTCACTGGCCATGAAAGAATAACTTATATAGCTGCCTCAAACATGGTAGAGAGTGCCAAAGTGTCTTCTGGTTGGTTGGATTCCTGGAGGGCTGAAGGGCAAGTAGAACAACCTTGGTTAGGTGTGTGCATTTGAGGCACTGCAGGATGTGTGTCCATTTCTATATGTGTCAGATAACGCTAGACACAGAACACTACCCTCCTAGCACTCTGCTCCTGGCCTGGAAGAACCATGGTAGGTCACCTTCCCATCCACATTCTGCCAGTCTTGTAAGGTAAATCCTGAAGACTTTCCATGCTAGGCATCCCTGGTAGGGAGACAGGGTTCAGTCGGTAGCTCTGACACTCCTTTCAGGGTGGTGGCTCTGCCTCCAAACTTGAAGGCTACTGCATGAATCCTAATTGGTCTGAATAAAAATCTGGAGCCAGATATTGGGATAAACGTGTAATATCTGAGAGACAGAGGAAAAAGCCACTAGAGAAACTTCTTACCACTACTGAATCCTCAGGCCAAAAGAGGTAAGATCCTGTCTCCACAAATCCTCAGACTGAAAGCCGCTGAGTCCTCAGCCGAAAAGGAAGGGCAGTGCAAGAGAAGCCAAAAATGGAAGGGCGGAGCTCCTGTCTCCTCCCGCCTGATACTCCTTTCTCTCCCCTAATTCCTGTTTCGACCTTCCTAGTGCTGGGATTAAAGGTGTGCGTACGGGCAGTAGGTTTCTTTTCTTTGTACCTTGCTTACATCAACCCATCATTTCTCTCAGATGGACCCTCTGTGTGAGCTCACTAAGTGTGGTTCATGCCCTGCAATTAGGACTGCTGTGTTCCTGGCATTCACTACGGTGTCGTTCTCTTGCTCTAAGCCACTGTGGGTCTTGTCAAGTTCCAATGTTACTGAAGGTGGTGGAATATCTTCTGTCAGTCTCTATGTCTCTCTTCAGTCAGTTGAACTGCTCATGACCACTCATTTGCAAGATCTCAGGCTCATGCCATTTGCCAGTCATGTTCAAAATCGTAACAGCAATTGCTAGGAAACTCAATCTACATCATAGCAAGGAAGCCCTCTTACGTCCGCAGCCATGGGGATATTTTAAAAACTTCATCATAGGGCTGGAGAAATGGCCCATCGGTTAAGACACTTGCTGCTCTTCCAGAGGACGCAGATTCAATTACCTGTACCCACAGGTGCCTCGCAACTTCTGCTGCTGTTCAGGGACCACACACGCTCTTCTGCCCCCCCCCCCCCACATATAGGTAGACAAAACACCTATTTAATTATTTTTTTAATTAATTAAAAAAATCTACCAAGTAGGCCAATGAGGCAGTTCCACAGATAAACTGCTTACAGTACCAGCCTGATTGCCTGACTTTGATCCCTAGAACTCAAAGATAAAAGTCAGGTGTGAGCCAGGCAGTGTTGGCTCAAGCCTTTAATCCTAGAATTGGGGAGGCAGAGGCAGGCAGATATCTGTGAGTTCCAGGCCAGCCTGGTCTACAGAGGGAGTTCAAGGCCATCGTGGTCTACAGAGGGAGTTCCAGGACATCTAAGGCTACACAGAGAAACCCTGTCTCGAAAAATCAAAAAACAAAACAAAACAAGCCAGGTGTAATGAGTGCACATCTATAATTCCAGCAAGACGAGCCACAGAGATAGGAAAATCAGCCAGAAGCTCCTTGGACAGCCGGAAGAGACACGCCACCTAAACAAGGCTAAAGAAGAGATCTAATCGTTAAAGTTGTCCTCTGAGTTGGGTGTTGCCTTTAATGGTGGCACATGACTTTAATCTCAGCACTCAGGAGGTAGATCTCTGAGTTCAAGGCTAGCCTGGTCTACAGAACAAGTTGTAGGACTGACTGGGCCACATAGAGAAACACTGTCTCAGCAAAAAAACAAAACAAAGAAAGAGAGAAAAGAGAAAAAAAATGTTCTCTGACCTCTACACACATGCCAGGGCACACATGTACCTACATTCATACCTTTCGTATCTACACACAGTCGCCACAAACACAAATAGAGAGGGAGAAAGTGAGTGAGTTAGCTAGTTAGTGTTCAAAAGATTTGTGGACTGGAGAGGTGCTCAGTGGTTAAAAGCACATACTATTTTTACAGAGTTCCCAGTAGCCATGTTGGGTGGCTCACAACCACCCGAAACTCCAGCTGCAAGAGATTCAATGCCTCTCGTCTTCAGAGCACTCATACTTACATCCACATATCTACATATAGACACATATGCAGTCACATAATTAAAAATTAAACAATTTTACAAAATGGCCCAAGTTATTGGATGGGCATGAAGGAACCATTTTGGAAACTCTTGTGTAGTCAGTGAGAAGAAGTGACCACTAGGTGGCTCTGCAGCTCTTTGCAGTACCTTCCCCAACTGCCTTGGAGCAATGATTTCCGGGGGCCCAAACCACAAACAAAAAGTGAGAAAACTCAGAACAATACAGGATACCTAAAAAAAAAAAAAAGAAGAGAAAAGCAGAAGATGCTGAATTGAGAACAGTCACAGATGGTCATTTATCAGCAAATATTCTTGCTTGGCAAGTGGATCTTAGACACACACCATCTCTGCAAACCCATTTTCTGTTAGTTTCCAAACGTTGTGGACCATGAACTCCCAAGTCTGAGGTCAGCGAGGTTTAAGCTCTCCATTTATATGAGTATTTTCTCCAAGTGGACCCAAAGGAAGAAGTGGGCATTATATAGACACAGTATTTCTCTCAAAGGTTTGACTATCCCACCTGGTCGTGCTGGTGGTGGGGCAGCAGCCCTGGGAAGCTGGGCACCACAATGCCATAGTAGGGGAGAGAGACAGTGACATCTGTCTGTCTCTGTCAGGAACAGTGGGGTTTAAGAAAGAGTTAAATGGAGGGCAGGGGCAGTTTTGAAAGTTATTATTGTCAGGTACTTAGCATAGCACCCATTATCTCAAACCCCAAAGAGCATCAGGAGAAGATGTCCCAGCATCTTGCCTCCACCAGGAGGTCCAGGGACTAGAGACTTCCAGGGAAGGGAGGGATGGTTCACCAATGCTCTTCTTTCCCGTCTCCTCCCTCTGAGTACTGTGCGCCCTAAAATTAAACCAAGTTTACCTCAACAGAAGCCAGGCATGCAAAATAGTTCAGTAGGCATGCAATTTGATTATTTTAATTCTAGGGTTCCATTTTCAAACTGTATTTTGTTTTTATTTAAGAAACACATACCCATAATTTGTTTTACTCATCAAGGCAGATTTTCCAAGCTTACAACAAAAAAATGTCTTGTTATGCTAATGAGACAGCATAGCGCCTCCAGGGCCCAGGCTTCTGTCAGTCTCAGCAGCAAACAACAAAGCAAAACTGGCTGCTTTCTCCTCCCTTCCCTCAGGCTTTACATCTAAAGAAAAAAGTTATGAGTTAGTGTGTGTATCACATGTGTGCCTGGTGCCCCGGAGGTGGGAAGATAGGTATTGGATCCCCTGGATCTGAAGTTGTGATTTGCCATGTAGGTGCTGGAACCAAACCTGGGTCCTCTACAAGAGAAGCCAGAGGTTTCTGACCCCAGCTGGTGGTTCAGACCCATAGACCTGCAGTCCCAGACTGCCTAGCCCCATGATCCAAAACTGCCTGCCCTGCTTAGCCCCCCAGAAATGACTCAGACATTTATACTAATTTCATACTGTTTGGCCTATGACTCAGGCATATTGCTAGCTAGCTCTTTCATCTCAATTCAATTCATCTCCATTAATCTGTCCTATCACGTGGCCGGTGTCTCCTTTGTGTTCTTTTACATGTTGATTCTTGGGTAGCTGGACAGTTTCTCTGTCTGACTCCGCCCTTCTTCTCCTATCTATGCTCTGATCTCTGCTCTACTTCTAAGGTGCCCGCCATGGCCCAAACAGTTCCTTTATTTCACAGCTTACAGAAAGACATTCCCACATCAGCAGCCTGTGCTCTAGATTTTTTTTTTTTTTTTTTTTTTTTTAATTTGCCTTGGTGTTTGCCTGGAACTGGAACTACAGACAGTTGTTAGCTGCCATGTGGGTGCTGGGAATCGAACCCAGGTCCTCTGGAAGAGCAGATGGTGCTCTTAACCGCTGAGCCATCTCTCCAGCTCCATCTCTCTCCTTGGTCTTATTCCATAGAAGCAACTTTCTTGTTATTACTCTATGTATTTAAATAAGTTTATATGCTATGAAATAATACATTGCTGCCATTCACTAAAGAAGTTTAATTAATTAATCAATTAATTAATTCAGGATCTTATTCCATAAACCAAATTGAACTAATATTTGTGACAGTCTTCCTGTTTCAGCCTCCTAAGTGTTAGCATTACAAGAGTCAGCCATCACACTCATCTTATATTGCTTAATCTTAATGTATCAAATTTGGACTTGGTTGATTTCTAGATAATCAGCTTTAAACCATTCCCACTGCCTTTAATTAATTCTCCCAATGTATTTTGTGTCCAACTATTTATTTATTAATGTGTGTGTGTATGTGTGTGAATGAGTATGTATGGCCTCAAACTCAGCGATCCATATGCCTTTGCCTCTAAGTGCTGGGGTTAAAGGCATGCACCACCACCACACTGGACTCTACTGCTATCTTTTACTCAATGTTTCTGAGGATCTATTTTGTTAGTATTGTGGACTGAACCGATTCTCACAAATGCTAAGCATATGCTCTCCCATCCAGGCACACTCTCAGCAAGTATGGTTGTTTGTATAATTAACTGATGTTTATACAGTTACAGTCCCCTTCTCCAATCTACACTGCCTGTTCTCTTGGACTGTTGAACAACCTCCCTGGAATGATTTTCCTGGATCTTATGTCTTTGTCTCTTGTCATTTTTTTTAAAGATTTATTTATTTTTCTGTGCATTGATGTTTTGCATGTATGTATGTCTGTGTTAAGATGCCAGATAATCTGAAACTGAAGTTATAGGCAATTGTGAGCTACCATGTGAATGCTGGAAATTGAACCTGGGTCTTCTGGAAGAGCAGTCAGTGCACTTAACCACTGAGCCATCTCTCCAGCCCCTCTAGCCATTTAGATTTTTTTTTTTAAAGAAGTTTATTTAGGGAATGGAGAGATGCCTAAGTGGTTAAGAGCACTGGCTACTTTTGCAGAGGATCAGGGTTTGATTCCCAGCATCCACAAAGTGGTTTATAACCATCTGTGACTCCAGTTTCGCGGATCTGACACCTTCTTCTGGTTCCCATGGGTGTCAGGAATGCACAGAGTGCAGAGACATACATGCAGACAAAACATCCATATACATAAAATATTTATCTTTAAAAAAGATTTACTTTATAAGTATGAGTGTTTTGCCTACATATATGTATGTGCCTGGTATCTGAGGAGGTATCAGATCCTCTGGACTTGAGTTACAGACGGTTGTGAGCTGCCACATGGGTTCTGGGAATTGAATGCAGGAACTTGGCAAGAGTATCCAGGGCTCTTAACTGACCACTGAGCCATCGCTCTAACCTGAAATATTTTTTTAAAAAACTTTTTTTATTTATTTGCCTTTTTGCCTAAAACTGGAACTACAGACAGTTGTGAGCTACCATGTGGGTGATGTGAATTGAACCCTGGTTCTCTGGAAGAGCAGTCAGTGCTCTTAACCACTGAACCATTTCTCCAGCCCAACTTGAAACATTTTTAAACAGCTTTATTTAAATGTAATAAACACTAAAAAAAAAAAAAAAAAAAAAAAAAAAAAAAAAAAAAAAAAAAAAAAAAAAAAAAAAAAAAAAAAAAAAAAAAAAAAAAAAAAAAAAAAAAAGAAGGGGCTGGAGAGATGGCTCAGAGGTTAAGAGCACTGACTGTTCTTCCAGAGGACCTGAGTTCAATTCCCAGCAAAACCACATGGTGGTGGCTCACAACCATCTATGATGAGGTCTGGTGCCCTCTTCTGTAAAACTGTATGCATAATAAATAAATAAATCTAAAAAAAAATGTAATAAACACATCATCCAATTAGTTCATTTACAGTGTTGTTTTATGTTTTTTTGTAAGCTCATAAAGTTTTGAAACTACCCACACAATTGATTCTACATGCATGTGGTGCATATTACACATGTAGACAGAAGAGTCACACATATACACAAATAAATAAATCTAAATTTAAAAATGTATTTATGTGGGATAATGTTGTAAATATTTTTCACTTGTATTTGTTTAATAAAATGCTGATTGGCCAGAAGACAGGCAGGAAGTAGAGATGGGCAACCAGACTAGGAGAATTCTGGGAGAAAGAAAAGGCAGATGCCAGCCAGACACAGAGGAAGAAAAACAAGAATGCTGCTCCAAGAAAAGGTATCAAGCCATGTGGCTAAACATGGATAAAACTCATGAGTTAGTTTAATATAGGGCGCAGTTGGCCCTTGCACAACTTGCTGGAACATTCTATTGCACCTTCGTGTGCTTATGCTAATTAGGCGTTGAGTAATGACCTATCCGATGTGCTTATGCTAATTAGGCATCGAGGAGTGATCTATCCGATGCGATCCCCGAATATGCTAATGAGCCATTATTTTTGGCCAATCACCAGCTATATGCTAATGAGGCATTACTTTGGACCAATCACCAGCTATATGCTAATGAGGCATTACTTTGGGATCAATCACGCGTCCCGGCTTCCCTATATAAGCAGGCTGCATCTCAGGCTCGGGGTCTTCTTTCCACTATTCTCAACTGAGCTGCACTCCAATAAAGTGTAATCCGAGAAGAATCGTGCGTGTGGTGACTCGTCATTTTGCAGGACAGAAAGCGGCTTGCCACAGTTTAAAAGTAAGAGTTAGCAAGTAATAAGTCTGAGCCACAGGCCAAACAGATTATAACTAATATAAACCTTTGTGTGATTATTTGTGAAGAAGTGGCTACGGGGCCAGCCAGATGAGACAGAGAAGTGTGTGTGTGTGTGTACGTGTAAATGTGTGTGCCTGCCAAATCAGAAGAAAGCATTGGGCCCCCTAAAGCTGTAGTCATAGGCAGTTGCATATGCATACACATTGTGTAATGTGGGTACTGGGAACTGAACTCTGGTCCTTTGGAAGAATAGAGTCCTCTTAACTGCTGAGCCATCTCTCCAGCACCACAGCTGTACATTTTTTTTTTTGAGAAATGTCTATTTAAACCCTTGTAAATTTTAAGTAGGTTATTCATACTATTTAATTTGTAATGTGGTGCTTGATCTAAATGTATATACCTCTCAGATATATATCTTGCATTACTCTATTTTTGTCCAACTTTTTTGTTATTGTCCTTTTTTATTTTTTATTATTTGAGAATAATAAAATAATAATATAATAATAATATTTTAAAAAATTGTAGTGAGTTCTGGAATCCCCCCTGTAGACCGTGCTAGCCTCAAATTCACAGAGATCCACCTGACTCTGCTTTCTGAGTGCTGGGGTTAAAGATGTGCATCACTGTACCTCAATGTTCTTTTTTTTAAAAAAAAAAAAACAAAAAACTTTATTATTTATTTACTTATTTGCCTTGGTGTTTGCCTGGAACTGGAACTACAGACAGTTGTTAGCTGCCATGTGGGTGCTGGGAATCGAACCCGGGTCCTCTGGAAGAGCAGACGGTGCTCTTAACCGCTGAGCCATCTCTCCAGCCCCCACCTCAATGTTCTTGTTTTATGTCCTGGGACTTTTTTTTTATTTGTTTGTTTTTTGAGACAAGGTTTCTCTGTGAAGCAGTCCTGACTGTTCTGAAACTCATTCTGTAGAGCAGGCTAGCCTTGAACTCAGAGATTCACCTGCCTCTGCCTCCTGAGTGCAGTGATTAAAGGTGTGTACCACCTGAGATTTTTTTTTTTGTCTTAAAAATCTATTATTTTCTCAGTTTCTGCTACCACAATTCTTATTACCCAAAATCCTTTTTAGGGCTTGTTCCTTTCATATTCGTGGTCTCTTGGAGGAACTCTGTATTTTGGTGTGTGTCATTATCGTTGTGTGTTTTCTCATGACCCTGGGTAGCCTAGTCATTTGTTTCTGTTTTGAGCCAGGGCTTCATGTTTCTCAGGTTACTCTCAACCTGCCGTGTAGCCAAGGACAACCTTGAATTCCTGGTCTTCTGCCTTCCTTTCCTTGGTGCTGAGATTCCAGACATACCTGTTTATGCGTGCTGGGGACTCATTCAGGGTGACTGCTAGACAAACACTAAACCGTACTGGACCCTAACCCCATCCATTTGTCCTTAGTTCTAAATTTTATCTTTATCTTTGTCTACCTCTGGGAACCTGCTATGATTCTGGTCTAGAGTACCCCCAAAGGCCCAAGCATTGAAGATTTTATTCCCAGTTTGGTGCTATCTGGAAATGGTATCACTTTTAGGGGTGGGACCTAAATGGAGGTCTTTAGGTCTTTGGGGACTTGCCTTAGAAGAGGCAATGGACCTAACCTTCCTCCTCTTCCACTTCCCTGCTGTGAGATGAACAGGTCTGTCTCACATAGTCCACAGCACTGCTGTAGGCCCTGCAACACAGCGGTGTCATGGACAGGAACCTTCAAATTGTGAGACAAGCCACCTTTCTCTCTTCACAGAGGTATCTCTGGTATTGATATGGAAAGTGGACCAACACGGGTTCCTAAATAGGGAGTCTCTTGGGTTCGACTTTTCTAGATGTCCAATTTTTGTTTCACACGTGAAGTTTCTAGGGAAAAATGACAAGTTGAAATCTCACTTTCACCAAATGTGTCATACCATTGTGTTCCTTGGTAATGACAAGACATTCTATATTACCTTGAGCCAGATTTAATAAGCATAGTTCCACAATTCCCAGCTGAACTTAAACTTATATGTACAATGCAATATATAGGATGTACTTACACTAAAAATACTCCCTTGAAATTCAAATATAACTGGATATCTTGCCTTTTATATGATAATGTTCCACAGCCTACTTGCCTCTTCTTTTCTTCCTTCCTTCCTTCCTTCCTTCCTTCCTTCCTTCCTTCCTTCCTTCCATTTACAGGAGCAGGGTTTGAACCCAGGGCCTTCTGCATGCTAAACAAATGCTGTACCACTGAGCTATGTCCCCCAACCACAATCTTATCACTTTTATTGTCTAAATTCTAGTGTTGAACCCTGGGCATCAACTCAGATCTCACATGTCTGCTAAGGAGGGTTGTGATATCTTCTTAATACCAGCAGGAAGTCTCTCCTGGAGGAGTTCAACAAATTACCCAAAGGTGCACAAATAACAAGCAGCTGAGGTGAATAGGTGATGCAAGAATCAAAGAAAGTCCAAGGTAGAATGAAAATGCAGAGCATCACCTGGGAAACCACAGCTAGGGACCACTCCCTCAAAGCCCCTCTCGGGGTGAGTAACACTCATCAGCAGGCTCTTTTGATTCAAAGTACATGATGGCCTCACAAAGAAATTGATGTAGAAAAGCCTTATGTCTCTGCATGAGTCATGATACCCGTTCCTCCCCACCTTTATACAACAAATGAAGCATCAGAAAGCAGTTTGCCAGAGGAGTATGTTTAAATATGGATGACCCATATGTATTGAAATATCACAAGGCATAACATATTCATAAGTAAAATATTTTTTAAAAAAATAAATGGTGCCAAGCTGCCAAGTGGTGGTTAAAGAGCAGCACCAACACCACCCCAGGAACAGGCTTCCAAATGGTGAACAGGAACTGAGCTTGAGCCCCCAAATATGCTGTGACAGCAGAGTTCAAAGAAAACATCTCTGTATTTTTAGCTTCTGTTTGTTGTCTTTGTCATTCTCCATGACTTTCGACTTCAGTAAGTCAGAGATGTGGAATCCTCCAAGGTGCTTTGCCCTGAGGCAATCAGTGGAGCCAAAGTGGACACTCTGGGGGCTCAGATTACAGACAGGTTCAGAAATACAGATCTCATTGTCTGTAGGGATTCCAAAAACCCTTCTGGAGGGTGAACTTCCCGTTTTTCTCTGTTTTTGAAGGCCCTAGTTAGTTGATTCTGTGCTTGAGATGCTGTTCATCTATTGAGACTCTGTCATTGTCTTGACTTTTGTGTCTTTGTGTGTGATGCTGATGCTTGACTTAATGCTGACCACTAATGCGGGACAGACTCCTTCTTCACCCTTAGACTTATGCCTAGCACACTGGAGTGATGTGAAGGACACTGCTTGTAATAACAGTGTTAAGAAACTTTAGAAAGGCAAGCTTAATATTTTTTTTTTACAGCTCAAGTGGCCATCATTCCATGTCGAGTGGCCTCTGGAGTGTACCTTTGATCTAGCCTCATTAATGCAATAGAGGAGATCATTTTTTCACCGGCATAATGGCTACCCTGACCCGATACCATACATAGTCACCTGGAGGGGACTGATTGAGACTCCCCCCTTTTGGGTTAAACCTCTCTTGCCTCAACAGGTGAAGGTGTTAGCAGTAGAAAAGAGGCAAAATCCACCTCCTGCTCTGTTCCTGAAGGGTTCCTAACCATAAGGCCCAACTGGGATCATAACACCACAGAAGGTAAGGAGAGGCCCAAGGTCTAATGCTAGACTGTGTTGGCAGGTCTAAAGGCAGCAGCCAGATGGCCTGCCATATGAGTAAGGTACATGATGTGAGACAGGGAGCCCAAGAGAGCTCGGCAACATTTTCAGAGCATCTGCAGGAGGCCTTCAGGTGGTACACTCTGTATGACCAAGAAGTGCCAGGGATGGAATTAATCCTGATTTTGCCTTTGTGAATCAGGCAGCACCAGATATTAGAAAGAAACTTCAAAAGCTAGACAGGTTAGGAGAAAAAGATATCAGGGAATTAGTGATGGTGACAGAGAGAGTTTGTAACACCAGGGAGAACACAGAAAAGAAAAAACAAAAGAAATAGAGGCAGGAAAAAAGCCTTGCCATAATTGTAGGGGCGCAGCGGGACAGACACCACTGGCAGCTCATTGATATCCTAACCAGAACTTGGACCCACAAGGGCAGGAACAAATAGGATCAGACAGGGACCGGTTCAAGAACAAAGAACAGAAAGTTCCTAGGCGAGGAAATTTCTAGGCACTGCTGGATTCTGCTGTTTGTAGATCCCTGGCTTCACTGAATTAACAAAGCCCCTCTGTGAAGCCACTAAGGATGGGCAGGACCTTAAGTGGACAGAGGAAACCCAGGAGGCTTTCAGGAACCCTAAGCAGAAGCTCCCGGAAGCCCCAGCCCTCATGCTGCTGGAGACTTCCACACTGTTATATTTGTTCATAGAAAAACGTAAAGGGATAGCTAAGGGAGTTCTCACTCAGACGCTGGACACCTGGGACATGGCCAGGGGCTTATCTGTCAAAGAAACTAGATCCCATAGAGGCCCCCATACCCTCACATTATAGTGGTGCCCTCCTGGTCAAGGATGCAGATAAACTGACTTTGGGACAAAACCTCACGGGGGGGCTACCTCACATGCCTTAGATGGGGTACTCAAATAGCCCCCGACCACTGGCTAAGTAACGCCCATATGACTCATTACCAGACCCTACAGGGATACTGGCTCAGACTCACTGCATCTGACTGGACTTTAAGGACACTCCATTGCTGAATGCAGTGAAAATGTAGTTTTCTAACGAGAGCAACTATGTGAGGAAGGAGACGAGGTATGCTGGGGCAGCAGTCACCACAGGGGACAGGGTGATCTAGGCAGAACCAATGCTGGCAGGGACTTCTGTTCTAAAAGCAGAGCTAAGAGCCCTAACTAAGGCCTTAGAGTTGGGACAAGGGGGAATAGATCAACATCTACACTGACAGTCGCCATGCTTTTGCCACAGCTCATGTCCATGGGGCCATCTATAAAGAAGAGGACTCTTAACTGCAGAGGAAAAAACTATCAGAACAAAGAGGAAATTCAGAGCCTCCTTAAGGACCTATGGGGGTCCCTAAAATTGGCCATAATCCATGGCCTGGGTCACCAAAAGGTGATGTGCCAAAATAGAGGGATAACAAGTTGGCCAGTCACCTGGCAGGACAACCATTCTGGCACTGGTTCTGCTAACCCACCAGCTTACCAAAAACACCTGATTACACCAGAGAAAATATGGTCTGGATTAGGATGCTTCCTATGGTCAAATGTCTCCAGGGATGGTGGAGAGCCGCTGACAGTAAGATAATCTTGCCCAAGCAGTTAGGGCCCAGCCTCACACTGCACCTCTCGTATGGGTATCCAGCAGATGCAGGACTTGCTAAGACATTCAGATGTAAAAATGCAGAATGGAAACCAGGCCATAGAGGATCTGGTCAATAACTGCAAGGCTTGCCTGCTACACGTACCTCCTGGTATTCATCAACACATTTTCAGGATAGACTGAATCATTCCCCACCAAGCAAGAGACAGCTCAAACCATGGCAAAAAGACTACTAGAAGACATCTTGCTGATGTACTGGTTCCCTGTATGGATAGGGTCAGATATTGGACCAGCATCGTGTCTCAGGTGAGTCACAGCCTAACCACCATCCTGGGGATTGATTGGAAATTACATTGTGCATACAAACCCCAGAGCTTGGGACAAGTTGGAAGAATGAACAGAATACTAAAAGAGACCTTAATTAAATTAAATTAATTAATTAAAACTAGCCTTAGAGACTGGCACAGACTGGGTTACTCTCCTCCCCTTTACCGTATGAGGAACTCTCCCTACCAAATGGGTCTGACCCCTTTCGAAATCGTGTTTGGTACTCCTCCTCCCATAATCCTCTATCTCCAATCTGAACTAATAGCTGAAATGCATGATCAAGATATGTGTGACTCTCTTAGGCACCTCCAATGGACACACAGACATGTCTGGCCCAAACTTAGGGCCCACTATAAATCTGGCAACCCCCCTGAGTCCCACAGGTTCCAGCCTGGAGACTGGGTCTTCATCTGTCTCCAACCACAATGGAAGAGACCCTTTGTCATCCTGGTGACCCCACCAACAGCTCTAAAGGTGGACAGATTTGCCTCCTGGGTGCACTATAATCGGGCACGGCCTGCCCACCCATTTGCCCAGGGAGAAGGATGGGAGGCATTTCAACACCCGGCCAACCCTCTCAAGGTCAGATGCCCACAGTGAGGCCCAGCTCGACCCAGAACCTCCTCCTGTAACTCTGATAATGATCCTTCTCCTGCCTATGGCATCGACAAACCCACATGCGCCATGGACACAGATGTGAGTGATAACTTCTAAAAAGTGATGATCAGATTCAAATGGCCTCAGCAGAAGCCCACCAAGGCATGTGGTGGCCTGATCTTAGAGTAGACTTGTATGACTTGGCAGCCGGCACCTGGGATGCACTGGACCAAGACCTGGGGAAGGGTCTCCCTGAATGTGGGGGTCAGGATCATTGTAATTCCATACCCTGCCCCTCTTTGTGGATAGGGAGAGCAGAGGGGACAGGCGGGAACTGAATGGGCTGCAGTTATCCATCTCTTTCTGGTACCTGAGGACATCCCTATCTATGTATGTCCTGGGGATGGGAGGGACCAGTCAGAATCCAACAGGTGTGGGGGAGCGGCTGATTTCTTCTGTAAAGTATGGGGATGGGAAACATCAGATAACACTTCTTGGGGACTTAGCTCTCCTTGGGGATCTCATAATGGTGAGTAGAAACCACTGGTCTGGAACGCACACGGGACTTTTGCAAAGGTTACTCAGGGGTCTACATGAGAGTTAGTTCAAACCCCATTGGGTCATGAGTAGGTCAAGAAAAATGCATTAAATACTGGTGCAATCCCCTGGTTTATGCGAAAAGGAAGGGAATTCACAGATTGGCTGAGGAGAAGAACGTGGGCTTTACAAAGAGGGCTACGATCATGGTCTAACTTTTCATCTCAGACTAGACTGAGCCTATTTGACTGCAGCCCTGGGCCCCAACACTGTCTTGCCCCTCCCCTTATATTCAAGTCACTCCTTGCCCCTCAGATACCTGTTGTAACCAAGCCGTCAGAGCAGCCAGACACCCAGTCATAGCAGTCTCAGACAACTAGCCCTGCACCCACTCCACAGAGGCCAACCTACATACCCCCAGCGCGTCAGTCAGAGGGTCTGCTCCTCAGCCTCATAATCCAGTCTTTCTCAGTCCTCAGTGCTTCACAGCCAGATTTAAGCACAGCTTGTTGGCTTTGATACGATACAGCCCCCCCCCCCCGCTACTGTGAGGGTGTTGTCACAGTGGGGACCTTCAGCCAAACCTCAGACTCCTCTCAGTGCCGTTGGAGGTCCGCGGCAGTTAACTCCCCAGCAGATCACTGAAACAGGGACTTGTCTATCAACTGTCGTTATGTAACACTTCCCTAGCGTTCCTCTGGGGGCTTCTTACCTAATTCCCCACAACGATACTTTGTGGGCATGGTCCACTAGTCTTACCTCCGTGTTCATACCATAACTCTCAGCCACACCAGGGGATTCTGGGTGCTGTTGCGTCTGACCCCCAGGCTCATTTACCATGCAGAGTTTCTTGATAAGGTTGGAGACTTACACTTCTGGACTAAGAAGGAACAGATAACCGCCTTAACCCTAAGCATCCTTCTGGGAGCCAGCCTTGTTGGAATGGAAACTGGAACAGCTTCCCTGGTCACCCCAAATCAGCATTATTTCAGCCTCCTGGTGGTCATCGTTCTAGATACAGAGATACTAGCACCTCCATTTCCCACTTACAGGAATCCCTAAGTTCCCTAAAAGCCTTAACTTCCTTTAAACCTCTTCAAAACAGGAGAGCTTTAAGCCTTCTCTTCCTACAAGGGGGGCTATGTGCAGCCCTAGGAGAACAATGCTGTTTCCACATAGACCACTCTGGGCTCAGTAAGAGAAGGCCTTAGCAGGCTAAAGAGAATGGAAGGCTCACCAGGGATGGTTCAAATCTTGGTATAACAGTTTCCCCTAGTTGACCACCCTGATCTCCACCCTCCTAAGACTTCCATTGATACTATTCCTTATACCAACCTCTGGGCCGTGCATTCTGAATAGGCTAATACAGTTCATTAAAGAAGATTGGGCACCATCAAGTTAATGGTACAAAGAACTCAGACTCAGTATGAAATCATCAACCAAGATAAAGAAGAAGGCTATTTCCCCAGGGTAGCCATCCAGTCCACCAAGGCAGACACCGACACCCATGACTGGGAGTTCCTAAGTCACTAGAAGAGGAGGGGGTAAAAGAGCAGAACTAACACCATTTGAGAAGAGGCCTCCATGGTGACCGGAAGCTGAACTTTAGCTCCAAAATGTGTTGTGACAGCAGAATTCAAAGCAAACATCCAAGACACAGTCAAACAGGACGCATGGTAGTAAAATTTAACAAGAGCCAGATGTCTCTGCAGAAATCCTGTATCTTGTCACAAATTCTGTATTCTATAATCATTAGCAATTTTGCACCTACAGCCTGACTAATAGTTCCAAAAGGTTACCACACTCTATGTTCTCTTACCCCATCCTACAATGCCAAGACATATGGCTCCCTGCTTGTGGTTTTTCCCCATATAAACCCTTTGTAATCAGGGTTCAGGGCTTCCTCCTTCACTCTGTAATTGGAGTCCTGGAAGAAGTCCTTGCCCAGGCTCAAATAAAGAAACCTTTGTTTTTACACCAGGAAGTTGGCTCTGTGGTCTTGTTGGGGGGTCCCGAGACAAGGACACCACAGTGGTGGCACAGAGGCAGGTGGATCTTAAATTTGAGTCCAGACTGGTAGCTCTAGCTGTCCTGGCAATCACAATAAAGACCAGGCTGGTCTTGAATCATGGCAATGCTCCTGCCTCTCAGATGCTAGGATTATAGGTGTAAGCTACTACGTCTGGTTTTATTTATTTATTTATTTTTAAAACTTTGGCGGTATTCTTTTTTTTTTTTAATTATTTATTTATTATCGTATACAGTGTTTTGTCTGCTTGTATGCCTGAAGGCCAGAAGAGTGGTTGTGAGCCACCATGTGGTTGCTGGGAATTGAACTCAGGTCCTCTGGAAGAGCAGCCAGTGCTCTTAACCTCTGAGCCATCTCTCTAGCCCCAGGTCTGATTTTAAAATGTTGTGTTTATTTCATTTGTGTATGTGCTTTCATGTGTACAAATACAGGTATGTACATGACACGGCAGCAATGTGATGGTCAGTAGACAAATTTAGGGGGCTGGAGAGATGGCTCACAGGTTACAAGCACTGGCTGCTCTTCTAGAGGACCTGGGTTCAATTCCCAGCACCTACATGATCTGATGCCTTCTCTGGCTTCCTTGGGCACAGCATACAAATGGTGCAGACATTTTCTGCCTTGTGTGACACAGGGTCTGCTCTTTCTTGGTCACTGTGTACTCCAGGCCATGTGGTACACAGTGTCTCAGGATCAGGCTCACTGTGGTGGTGTGGGGATCCAAACTCAGATTCTCATGCCTATGCAGCAAGTGCTTTACCATTGGGAACATCTCCTCAGCCCTTAAAATGTGTTTTAAAAAAGGGGGAGGGGGGAATCTAAGGCCAGGCAGGGTAGCATACGCCTTTACTTTCAGCACTTAGAAAGCAGACAAGGGTGGATTGCTGTGACTTTGTGGATAACCTGGTCAACGTAGTTTCAGTCCAGCCAGGGCTGAATAGTGAAACCCGTCCCCACCAAACCACATAAACGAAAAACAGAATTTATAGCATGACATGTCGATATAAACCTCTAATCTCAGCACATGGGAAACAGAGGCAGGGGGATTGCTGCAAGTTTGAGACCAGCCAGGGCTACACAGCATGACCCTGCCTTTAAAAACAAAACAGCAAAATAAGTACCTATAAATGAAATAATATAATAATTATAAATAAAAACAGATAACTTGAGTCCAGAAAAACTTATCAAATCAAACGTTGCCTTTTTCTAGGGTACTCACTTTGCTGTGCCTTGCTACCTTGGGGCTGGAGAGATGGTTTAGCAGTAGAGTATGTGCTCCTGTAGAGGACCTGAGCTCCCAGCATCCACTTGGGGCAGTTCACAACTGTCCATAATGATAGCTCCAGGAGATGAGATGCCTCTGGTCCCTGAGGGCATCCACACATACTCATATACAGATAGATACACATGCATACACATAACTGAAAAACCACAAATATTAAAAACAGACAGCGCATCCTGAAGTTCAGACTAAACCCTGAATTTGGTGTTGCTGAGGCTGACTTGGAATTCCTGATCCTCCTGCCTCTAACTCCCAGCAACTAGAATTACAGGCATGTGCAACTATGTCTGACTCTTATTTTTTCCCCAACTTAATATTTTTTTTTAAACTTTCCCAAAGAGCACACAGTTTATTAGGCAGCAGCTGGGAAATCAATGGTTAGACTTGGCCACATGCTCCAGTTCATCTTTCTTCTTGATGGCATAGGAGTTGGAGGAGCCCTTGGCAGCATTGATGAGCTCATCTGCAAGGCACTCAGCAATGGTCTTGATGTTGCAGAAAGCAGCCTCACGAGCTCCTGTGCACAGCAGCCAGATGGCCTGATTCACTCTGCGCAGTGGGGACACACTGTCCCAGCTCGCCCAATGCATGTTGAGTCTTCCCGGGGGCCGCTGTTGATGGTAGCATTTACCAGGACCTGCAGAGGGTTCTCACCAGTGAGCAGGTGGATGATCTCAAATGCATGCTTGACAATTCGCACAGTCAAGCTTTTTTGCCATTGTTGCGGCCGTGCATCTGGCAGCAAGCAGGTAAGGTGGACCTGATGGTGGCCCACGGATCAGCCCCACTCATTAACAACACACTTCTTTGTCTGCCACTGCTGTGCAGCTTGGCTGACCATGTCACTAGGTCTGCTTCTTTCCACATGGCTCTCCTTTCCACCATCTTTTTTTCCCAATTCCATGAAACCCTCATGCTCGACTCTTTACATTTACTTTCTAAAATAGCCTGTTTATTTTGAGGCAGGGTTTTACTATCCTGCCCAAGCTGGTCCTGAACTCATACACGAGCACTCCCCCAGCCTCAACCTTCTAAGTAACAGAGACAACAGGCGAATGACTCTGCATCTAGCTAGCTCCTTTGTAAAATTTTTGGTATCTTCATTATCTTTCTATTGCTGTGAAGAGACACCACCACCAAGCCAACCCAGAGAGGAAAAAACAAACAAACAAACAAACGAAACCATTTAATTTGGGGCTCATGGTATCGTAGCTGTAGCTGAGCACTCACATCTTGATCCACATGCATGAGGTAGAGGAAGAGAGACACTGGAGATGGCATGGGCTTTTGAAGCCTCAAAGTCCATCCCCATTGACATACGTCCTCCAACAAGGTCACACTCCAATCCCTTCCCAAACACTTTCACTAACTGGGGATCAAGCCTTCAACTATATGAGCTCTGTGGCTGTTCTCATTCAGATCATCACAGTGAGGGCCGTAGCAATATGACCCTCAGATCTTGACAGTTATTCAGTGCTCTGTAATCCCTGTTCAAAGCAAGTTGCAGGACATTGCCATCTCCCCCGGAAGGCCTTCTTCTTTGTTCCTTTCTAACGTCTCACCACAGTCCGATGGTTCTCACTACAGAGCAGTGTGCTGATTCTTGAACTGCATGTGCACAGACTCACAGGCTATGCTCTTTCTCCTCTGCCTTTTCCCTTGTGAGGTCATGTGTAATAAGAGTTTCTGGCCTGTCCGACTTGTGGTTCAGACCCGCAGACCTACAGTCCCACAGAAATACACAAAGGCTTATATTAGTTATATGTTGCTTGGCCTATGGCTCAGGCATATTGCTAGCTAGCTCTTGCATCTTAATTTAACCCATTTCTATTAATCTGTCTTGCCATGTAGCCCATGGCTTATTTATTTTTTTCATCTTGCTTCTTGGGAGGCTGGATCACATCTCTCCCTGACTCTGCCATTTTTTTCTTTTATCTATGCTCAGATTTCTCTGACTGCTGCTAAGATGCCTTGCCATAGGCCTAAATAGTCCCTTTATTAATGAATGATATTCGCAACATACAGAAAGACATCCCATATCACTTCCCCTTTTCTGTCTAATCAAAAAAGAAGGTTTTAATTTTAACATAGTAAAATTATAAATATCAAAACAGCTATCAAGTAAGAATTATAGTTATGATATCTAGTCTATTTGTATTTAGCAAAATTAAAGAAAATACTTTAACTTTTATTTTTGTGAGTTGAAAGTTTCTTATCTAATATGCCTTTTATAAGGAAAACTATATTTATAACTATCTAATCTTTAACTATATCAAAGACCACAGATGAATAGATTACACAAATAAACAGGAAGTGTAAGCAACTTCTAAAAATCTAGAAATGACAGAGATCCATCTGACTGCCTGGACAGTCACCCAAAGTTCTTTGTGACATTGGGGTATCCATCTTCAGCCTATGGGCCTAGAGTCTCTGGCATACCTTTCAGCGAAGCAGGGAATTTGAAGGACTGCCCTGCCCATTTTGGAATAGTTCATCAGTTGCTTCTCCTTGTGTCCTGAGAATGTCTGGCAGTTTCTATGAAGCAGAAACTCAAGGGACCATCTCAGCTTGTTCTGCCAAAGTTCAGAGGTCACTTTCCTATGCATCCTGCATGTCCAGTTTATACAGCACACTGTGAGGCAGTTGAGGCAAGAACAGTTTCTTGCTTAATGGCTTTTGCCACAAAGAAAGTAAATCCCATATGGAGTTTCTTCAATGTCATTCTCTTGAAGAAGATTCGTGTTGCCAGGAGCAGACCCATCTCACTGTACAGAAAAGTCTAAGTTCTTAAAATATTTTAAATTCCATATTCTGTAGGTTCTTGAAGTGTTTGAAGATTATTTAATTGAAATATATTTTTATATATATTTTAAAAAACTAACAAGTTTGGTTATCATAGATGACTATTAATTTGTATTTTTTAATTATATATTATGGTTTTAAAGAAATTGTATAAACATAATATTTTAAACAAGAGTAGAAACATATATAGAATAATAAAACTGACTTTAAATTTGTATCGATAAACTTAAATTTATATTAATGTAGGATATTTTGAGATTAACAACTGAGTTTTGGATTAAAGTAGATTTAATAATCTGTTTTTTAAACCATTGTTACATTATTTTTTAGAAAGAGATTGACTATAAATATTATCTATTTATAATGAAAACAAACATTTATAAATGATATTTTGGGAATTCGGTTATTAAACATTCCACATCAGTCATGTTTGCTTTTATTTTATTTTTTTATTTAAAATGTTTTCCCATATCTACCAGTCATTCCTCCACCTCTCCCCACCCCTACCCCCATCCATTCCCCAAGGAGGGCAAGGAATTTCAAATGGGCCAGTTCAATCTGGCATATCCGGGTGAGGTAGGTCCTAGTCCCTCATCCCAGTATCAAGACTGAGTTAGGAATTTCTCTGTAGGGAATTGGCTCCAAGATGTCAGTTCATGCATCAGGAATAAACTCTGGTCCTACTGCAAGAGGCTCCACTAACTGCCCACATCATTTGACTGTCGTCTACCTTCCTCGGGTTTAGTTCCTTTCCATGAAGGTCCCTCAGCTGTTATTTCAGAGTTCATGAGCTCCCAATAGCTCAGGTCAGCTGTCTCTGTGGGTCTTCTCCTCATGATCCTGATCCCTTTGCTCATAGAATCTCTCCTCCCTCTCTTCAGCTGGACTAGGAGCTTGACCTGGTGCTTAGTTATGGATCTCTGCTTCTGTCTCTATCTATTGCTGGTTGAAGGTTCTATAAAGACACTTAGGGTGGTCATTCATTTGATTATAGGGGAAGTCCTGTTTAGGCACCCTCTCCACTATTGCTTGGAGTCCTAGCCAGGGCATCTTGTGGGTATTTGGATGTTTCCTTAGCACCAGGTTTCTTTCTAACCCCACAGTGGCTCCTTTTAACAAGACATCCATTTCTTTTTTCTCCCTCTCTGTTGCTCCTCTCACTCAGCCATCTCCTCTCATGATTTGTTCCCACCTCCCCTTGCTGGCTCCCCATTATGATCCCAATTTACTCAGGAGATCTTCTCTATTTCCCCTTCCCTGGGGGATCCATGGATGTCTCCCTTAACTTCCTCCTGTTACCTAGCTGTTCAGGGGCATGTTTGCTTTTTAATTGAGCTGAAATCCACATGGCAGGAAAACAGGCATTAGTTGGGTGTGGTGATCCACACACCTGTGATATCAGCACTGGAGGCCGAGACCTGGAAGGACCTTCAGTTCCAGGCTATAGCCTGGACTGCATAGTGAGATTCTATCCAGTTCAAAGAAACTCAGGCCTAGGGATGTAGCGCATTGGTAGACTTAGAGCACACAAGACCCTGGGTTTGATCCCAGGTACAACCACACCTCCACCAAAACAAACAAACAAACAAAAATCTTAAAGTGTGCAGTTAATAGCATTTTTCTCCCAATGTTGAGTAACCAGTACCTCTGTCTAGCTTGAAAAACATCCACACACCCTTGCTAGGAAAGATTTTTATAGGCGGCCCCAGGCTTGGACTGAACACTTGCGATGAACCCAACAGGGTTCTAGTACAGATTTTAGCCAGAGTAGTTGTCTTTTTTTGGTTGCAGGAGGCTAACCCTAACCCTAATCAGATAACGAAGCTCTAAACATTTAACTTGTTGAGCAATAACCACTGAGTGGACAGTTAACCGGTGGTAGCTAACACACCCATTGTCTTAGTGCTGGTTTTCTCCTCCCCACCCGGTCCCACCCTCCTGCCTCCCATCCTTTACAGTCCTGGGAATGGACACCCCTCACCCCCCACCCCACCCTTCACCCCCACCCCTCACATGCCAGTGAACTCTACCCCTGGGCTACACCCTCAGATCCTGTTGCCTCCTTTTTTTCTTTCTATAAAGCTACCTGACTGTGCTGTGGGCTGAAATTCTCAGAACCTGCCCTGGTACCAGGAACTTCCCAATTCATTTTGTTTTGTGCTTTGCTCAAATAAACTCTACTGAATTTTCCCTTTGGCATGCTCACAGGACACACCTTACCTACTAACTGGATCTTCCTCCCTCACCCCTGCCCAGCACCTGGCAACCCCGACCCTGCTTTCAGCCTACCCTTTGCCTTTTTATGGTCCATCAGTTTTCTATCTGATAAAACCTACACAAGAAGAGAAGAAACATTTAGGGCTTTGGGGCTCCCAAAACAGCATGAAGTCAAGGAAAACTTGCTCAGATGGGTCAGCTCAGAAGAAAACATTCCTGAAGTCAACTGCGCCGCACAGCTCTTCATCTTGGGTGCAAGGTTCTGCCTTGCCCCAGGCTTGAAGGCTGGTCCCGAGCCATTGATAACAGGTCTGTTTATTTTCTTATCAGCCAAGTAAAAGTCAGAGGCCCAGGCCAACAGGGAAAAGTCACCACAGCTGGCACTGACATAAAGATCAGAGTAAATGTTAGCATCCTGGAAGCATCGGCAGGTGTCTCAAATGCTGGAAAGGCCACGGGGAAGTGGCCATCTGCTGAACAGCTTCTACTCGGAATTTATCTGAACAGTCATAAACTATGATGCTATTTCATTTTTAAGGTGCTTTTTTTTGTTTGTTTTGTACTGTCTCATATAGCCCAGGCTGGCCTCTAACTTGCTGTGTAGTAGAGGGTGGCATTGAACTCACAATCTCTTGACTCCACTTCCCAAGTGCCTGGAGGGTGTTCACCATCACACTGGGTTTCATTCAGTTCTGGGAATAGAACCTAGAGCTTCCTGAAGGCTGGTCCAGCACTCTGTCAGCTGGGCCTCAACTCAGCTCCAGCCCCAGTCCTCATCAGAGCTAAGAGAGAGGGAGGGAGGGAGGAAGGAGG
>PVIH01009833.1:0-17132 GCA_004025045.1 Sigmodon hispidus | reverse complement strand
CACAATTTCTCTTTTGTGTGTCTGTGTGTGGGGATCTTGTATGTACAGATGCACTTGCCATGTGTGCATGTGTGGAGGGCAGAGGTCAATCATGATATCTTTCTCTGTCACTCCTGTGTTAGAGTTCTGACACAGGACTTCTCACTGCACCTGGTACCATTCCTGCTAGGCTGGCATGCCACCGAGCTCCTGACACCTGCCTGTTGGTATACTCCCAGCATGTGGGGTTACAGACTTGTGTAGCCATATCCAGCTTTTATGTGAGTGCTGAGGAGCCAAACATACCAAGCACTTTACCCAGTTCACAATAACAATTCTTTTTAAAATATGGGTGTTTCCTGCATGTATATAGACACACCAAATGTATATAGCCCCCTGGGAGGCCAGAAGAGGGTGTCAGATTCCCAGTAGCTGGAGTTACACATAGTTGAGCGGTGCCTTGTGGATGCTGGAAATTGAACCTGGGTCCTCTTTAAACTGGCCAGTGCTCTTAACTGTCGAGCCATGTTTCTAGCCTTAAAGTGTGTATTTTTTGGGGGGTTGGGGTAGGGGAGTTGTTTGTTTGATTGCCTGTTTGTTTTCTGAGACAGGGTTCCTCTCTATAACAGACCTATGTGTCCTAAAACTTGCTTTGTAGACCTGGATACCCTCAAACAGAGATCCACCTGCCTGTGCTCCTAAGTGCTGGGATTAAGGGCATGAGCCAACACTCCTGGCCAAAATGCCATTTTTTTCTTCTTCTTCTTTTTTTTTTTTAATATGAATTGATGTTTTGCCTGCATGTATAACTGTGTAAGGGTGTCAGATCTTGGAATTACAGACAGTTGTTAGCTGCCATGTGGATGCTGGGAATCGAACTCAGGTCCTCTGGAATAACAGTCAGTGCTCTTAACTGCTGACCCACCTCTCCAGCCCCCAAAATGCCAATTTTTTTTAAAGTTATATTTTTATTGTGTGGGGGGGCATGTGAATGACATGGCTTGTGTGTAGAGGTCAGAGGTCAACCTGTTGGAGTCAGTTCTCTGTTTTACTACATAGTTTTTGGGAACAGAACTCAGCTTGGCAAAATTATTTTGATCTACTAAGCTATCTCACCAGCCACAGTGTCTTTTTTTTTTTTTTTTTTTTATCTTTTTAGAAATGGTTCTTTAACATATACTTTTTCTTGGGCTGGGGTGATGGCCAGGTACTTGCTGTGCAAGCCTGAAAGCCTGCATTTGAGTCTCAGAACCTTCATAAAGCAGAGCCTCCACAATAGCTCAACACTGTGGCCCCAGCACCTCTGCACAGAGCTGGGCAGCAGAGATAAGAACCAGCAGGTCTGGCCTCAGCAGCCGTGAATAACAGACCCTGCTTCAAACCACATGCAAGGTGAGGGGCCCAAAGTTGGCTTCTGACTTCACATGGACACCTGTGCCCACACATGCCATGCATACATACACTCACACATGAAGTTTTTTGTTTGTTTTGTTTTTTAAAGAAAAGATCCTGTCTTCTGGTTATTGAAGTTTGGGGTTTTTTTGTTGTTATTTAAATTTACCCTTGTGGTCTTAACCCTGAAGGGCTGAAGGTGCTACCACCTGCCACCAATATAGTCTTTAGGACCAGTAAGAAAATGCTTGGCCATCTGCTGAACACCTGTGTGTGTGGGAGGGGCGATTGCTCAGCCTCAAGGCTCCCTCCAAGCCTTCACTCTGGGCTTTGGTCGCTGGGGGATGTGTAGGGCAGCTGAAGTTAATTCTAGGCTACCAATTTAGGCAATTGCCTGTAGGATCAGAGAATCCGAAGAGGAACAGAACAGACCAGCAAGGTGGAGCCAGACCCTGGGTGCATGTCTGCATTATAGCCTCCTTCTCCTCCCCCTTCCTGCTACCTCTTCCTCTCCTCTCTTTTCCTCCCCTTTCCTGGTTGACAGAGGCCAGTTTAGATCACCAGTTTTACCTGAGTTGACTGTTGGTAGAGAAAAGCCACAAGACCGGTCACAGCAACACCTAGGTTAGTGGTCAGTGAATAGCCTCTCACACGCAAGTTGGAAGGAAAAAGCACTTGGAGTTGTGTGAACTCCCTAACATTATTCTGAAGTTCACTCTACACAACGGATGTCAGCCTACTCAGTGTGTCTTGCTGTGAGCAGGTCTCTGGGGCAGGCAGAGAAATCTTAGCGCAGGTGACTCACTCTGTATCATCATCCTGTGAGGTTCCTCCTGCACTGTCTTCCTGTGTCCCAGTGCCATATGCATGCAGTGCTGTTGGAAACCAGAAGAGGGCGACAGACTTCTCGGGACTGGAGTTACAGATAGCACTGTGGGAGTGCTGGGAATCAAACCTGGGTCCTCTGGAAGGGCAGCCAGTGATCTCAACGCTGCCGCTGCCTTTCCATCCCTGACTGTGCACTCTTTAAGACTAGTCCCATGTCCAGCACTCAGTGAACATCTACAGGAGAGGCAGAACTAGGGACTGAACCAGGGGCCTCGTTCATCTGAGGTGGGTGCTCTGCTTCGAAACTACACCTCAGTCCTTGAAATCACTGGTAACTCTTAAGATGGACTGAGCGTTGTCAATATCCTTCTCCTAAAGAAAGCTGCACGTTCTCACTGTTGTTTTGAAACAGGTCTCAGAGAAAGCAGTCTGGTTTTCAACTCAACTACAAAGCCAAAGATGACCTTAAATTTATAATCCTCCTGCCTCTGCCTCTGAAATGCTGGGATTATGGGTATGTGACATAATAGCCCCCCCATACTCTCTTTATACAATCCAGGTTACCCTGGCCTGAAACTCACTAAGTAGCCAGAACTCAGAGAAATCCTCCTGCCTCAGCTTCCCAAGTGTTGTGATTATAGTCTTATGCCATGCACCTGACTCTAAGCTTTAATTTTTAATGTTACTTTTTTTTTAATTTGTCATTTATTTTAACTGACTCTCAACTTCGCCATCAGACAAGAAAAGGGGGGTAGAAATCAAAAGAAAAGACTTGTATAATAGTATTTTTAGAATTCTATGAGCACTGTTCTAGAACTAGCTACAGTTGGCTGGCCTCGAACTCACAGAGATCCACCAGCTTCTGGTGCCCCAGTGCTGGGATTAAAGGCATGCACCACCACCTGGCTCCTCAAGTCCTTTGAACTCCACTTGCCGATCTCAGGGGAGTCCTCCTGTAAGACCCTGACAATGAGACAGAGATCACAGCTTGTAGGGCCTGAAGGGGCTTGAACCCAGCAAGTACATTCTACCCTGGATCTAATGCTCACTCCTCCACATCCAGCTGTGACTTCTGCAGCCTGAGGACTCGCCTTTCAACCAGCTGGCACCCTTCACTTTGGAGATGAGCAGCACAAAGGGGTGTTGGTTAATAATAGCAGAACATGGGGTGCAGCTCAGTTGGCAGAGTGCCAGTCTAGAATGCAGGAAACACTGAACTTGATTCACTCAACACTGCATCAGGCGTGGTGGTGGTTCCTGTAATCCCAGGGCAGCCTGTGCTACATGAGAATTTTTTTTTTTAAAGCAGCCCTAAGCCCTCCTGATCTCTTAGACTCTGGGCACATTCTCTTGGTTAGCTCTCCAAGCCAGGCCAAGCCTGGGAGCTTGTAAGCGCTGCTCTGACCTCCATATGCTGTTTGCTCAGCTGGGTGTGGACTCTGCCTGCTTCTGAACTTTTGTGTACTCTGCAAATGTCACCTGGGTCCCACCAGTCTATCTTTGCAACCAAAGAATGGGAACAAAGACTAAAAGGAGTATTCTATTGCTTGTTTCAACACCGCTCAGTTTTCAGTTTCTAATAGGATGCAAAGCAGGGGCTGGTGGAGTTGCCCAGTGATAGACTGCCTGCCTGCTGGGCATGCCTGGGACCCCAGGTTGGCTCCATTCCTGAAACTGTTGGTGGAGGTCAGTGGAGAAGTGTAGCCACCAAAGAGCAGCAGGACAAGCCCTAGTCTCTTCATGCCCATAGAACCTGCAGGATTCTGCACAAAATCTACAGTTACAGAGCCCAGGTTTGAATCCCTGTTCCTTTGTAGACAGTTGGAGTGACTTTGTGTTTAACCTCTCAGGACCTCATCTTTTTCCTTTGAAAGTCATAGCCCAGGCTGGCAATGCACCCGGGTACAGGACATTTGTTGAGCATGTACACTGCTTGGCCTTGCAGGAGTAACAGGAAACAAGAATGTCAACTGTTCACAGTGCACGGCTTGTGTCCATGTTTCTAAACATTGTTCCTAACACCAACCCATTTCACACGGCCTCCTGCATATTTCTTCACAAATAAAGACCAGCTGGAGTAAGTGAGCAGAAACGGACTTCACAATCTTCGAGTCTGTTTCCAACCAGATCTCTTCTTCCTGGAAAAAGCTTCCAAGAACTTCTAGCTATGGGAAGTCAGCAAATAAAGGAGATCCTAATCTGTAAAAAACGACCGATTCCCTCTTTCTCAGGTAGTCAGAAACAAATCTACTCCTTGGTAACTCAGCCCCCGTTCAAGGTCCAACCCAGGTTTCCTGCTCTGAACTGGTAAACAAAGCCCTTACTGGAAGTCAGGCTTCCTGGCCTCTGAGATTTCATCAGCTGCTCACTCTCCCAGGAGGACCAGGGTCACCTGTCAAGCCTGAAGCCAAGTCCAGAAGGCAAGCTGCACATTCACCTGGCCGCTTCTCTTTGGCATTTGTAATTCAATTGTGGCACATTTAAAGACACTGTACTGGTGCCAAGCCAAATGAGACTTGAAAAGAAAACAGGAGCCCGAAGGTCAGTGGGCTCACTGTGCAAAGGGGAGAGGAGGCGGGTGGGGGTTGTCACCCCTCAGAGCCTGGGGAGCACAGTAGCCTGGCCTAACGCAGAGCCTACAGGGATATGGGGTGAGAAATTGGAGGCCACAGGAAGAGTCAGGGATATTCTCTTCTCTCATCCTTAACTCTGTTTATTCATTCATTTATTTAATCTATTTCTTTTTTGAGATAGGGCTCATGAAGAGCAGGTTATCCTTCAGTGGAGGGGGGCCTTGAACCTCTGATCCCAGACTCTACTTCCCCAGGCTGGGACTTCAGGCATGGGCCCTACACCTGGCTGCTTACCCACTTTAAAGAGTTGCTGGGAAGAGGGAAGCTGGGCCGCGGTGGCCCATCCCTTCCTTGTAATCCTAGTACTGAGGCTGCCGCAGGAGGATTGTGAATCCAGGCAAGCCTAGGCTTCGTCGTGATTTCAAGTCCATCTTGGACTGTGGAGCAACACCCTTCCTCCTCAGGTCTCTCTTTATCCATTCAGTCAGATCTGTCTCGGTCAGAACCTTGGGTGTCTGTGACTGAGATCGGGAAAGGGCTCACGGACAGGAATTAAAATGTATGAAAAAGCAATCTTCTTGTGCTCTCTGGGGACAGTGGCAGGTGTTGAGGTTTACATCTATCAGTCTTGTCGGTTTCAAGTCACTTTTAGGACCGACCGGATGAGCGTGACTTCCTTCTGGAGGTGTCTCAGCATCCAGATGGCCCTGAGCAAGGAGACTCAGAGCAGGAGAAAAAGCAAAGAACCCCTCAGCAAACCCTGCACAGCCTTCAAAGCACTTCCCAACATTCCCTTCTTTAGGAAGCTTTCCTTCCTAGCCTGGGAATTTGAACCTTATTTCCAGGATTCTCAAGGAACCTTTTACAATAATGCTACAAGAGGACTGGGCAGTGTCACACACTTGTGATCCTAGTTACTCTGAAGTCTGAGGCAGGAGGATCACAAGTTCAGGGCCTGGTTGGACTACAGAGTGAGTCCAAGGCCAGTCTGAGTAGCTTAGCTGAGATACTTTATTCAAAAAGTGTTGTTGTTGTTGTTGTTGTGTGTGTGTGTGTGTGTGTGAGAGAGAGAGAGAGAGAGAGAGAGAGAGACAGAGAGAGGAAGGAAGGGAGGGAGAGAGAGAGGGTGTGTGTGTGTGTGTTTGTGTTGGTGGTATAGGGAGTTGGGGAGTGGTATGTGTTGTTGCTATATGGGGGAAGTGTGTGTGTGGGGGTGTGTTGTGTGTATTTATGTGTTGGTGGTGAAGGGTAAGGGGTGTGTGTGTGTGGTGGAGGTGGTATGAGTGTGGTGGTGGAGTGTGAGGTGGAGGTAAGTGTGTTGGGGTTGGGGGCTGCTGTGTCTCTCAGTGGTAGAGTATTTGCCTAGTCCAAACGTCAATCCTGGGGTCAATCCTCAGTACAAAGAGGAAAGAAACCAGAGCAGTCAAGTGCGGTTACAGCTGTTTCTTTACTGCTGGAAGGGAAAGACAGTCAGCACTGCTCAGGGACGTAACCTTTGCTCAGCAACAGGAAAGACTGCATGAGTGATGAGTGACAGGCTACTGAAGAATCCCCACTCGCTCCTTCACTAGCTGCCTGGACCGTTTCTGTATGGAGCTGCTCTGCCCTTGGCGCAAGGTCTAAGACTCCCAGTTAGCCTGTTCCAAAGGCCTGCCAATGTGACCCTGGGAGAGGGCCGGCTCAGACAGGGTTTGTCCCAGCTGCTATCACCTCCTTCATTTTGTTTTTGTTTGTTTTGAGACAGGGTCTCCTCTGCCTCTGCTGCCCAATCTGGGATTAAAGCAGTGTGCCACTGTGCCTGTGTGCCTCCTCCTGTGTGTGTGTGTGTGTGTGTGTGTGTGTGTGTGTATGTGTGTGTTTCCTCCTTTTCTTTCTCACTCCATACACTAGGTTAGCCTGACACTGCAATTCTCATGCCTCAGCCTCTTGAATGCTAGGTTCACAGTTATGAAGCACCAGTCCAAGTTGATTTGTTTTATTCTTATTTACTTTGAAGTTGTAGGTGTTAAGCCCACATTGTCAAGCATTCTAAGCACGAGGTCACATTTTAATTTTAACTTTCTAAGATGGGGGCCTCACTGTGTAGCACAGGCTGGCCTTCAATTCTCAGCCTCCCTCCATCAGCTTGTGACCACAGGGCTATACCACCTCACCTACCTGGAGGTCACATTTAAAATTTCAGTGCCTATCTTCTTCTTTCCCAGACCTGACCACCTCTGGGTTTTTTTTTTTTTTTATTTTTATTTTTTTCACAGAGCAGCTGTGAGAAGCCACCCACGATCAACTGTGGTGCAATCCCAGGTCTCCCCTCAGCCTCCCTGAAGGTCGAGATCTGTGTGCTCAGCAATTGTTGGCAGTCCTCTGTTGGACATTTTGTTTCAGGTCACACTAATGGGGCAAATAAATGGCAGCCTGGGACTAGGAATGTCCGCCACAAAGGGTGAGCAAACATTTGAGTCCTGCGCTGTGGGAAGGAGCAATAGAAGAAAGCCACCTGGTGCTTACTCATCTGGGTTGTGACCGGCGATCAAGTGGTAGATATGGGGCTGGACAGATGGCTCAGTGATTAAGAGCAATGGCTGCTCCTCTCCGAGGACCCAGGTCCACTTCTGAGCATGCTCACAGACATCTGGAACCCCTGTTCTGGAGATCTGACTCCTGGCCTCCTTGAGCACAAGTGGCACACTGGCATGCAGGCTCCTGATTGGCTCCTGGCTAGTCAGCTTGGTCTAATTGCCAAATCCAGGTTCAGTGATAGCCCTTGTCTCATAAAGGAAGGGGATGGAGTGTCCTGGAGAGAAAGAAGGTTCAGGAAACCTCTTTCAATTCAGTGGTTCAGGGTACTAGTTGCTCTTCCTGAGGACCCAGTAGATGGCATCTAACCGACTGTGTTTCTGGCCTCCATGCACTCTATTGCATGTATGTGATACACAGATGTACAGGCAGGCAAAGTGTCAACATACGTAAAAACGAATGAATAAGTAGATATGGGATGTTGGTTCCCTCAGCCTTCTGGGAAGTACTGTATTTCTTGACTATCTACAGGATAGGTATGTGGAGGAGAGGAGGTACAGCTGAGTGCAATGTTCTGCCTTGCAAGTACCAGGCCCTTACTCCACCTTTGGCCTCTGCCCAAGGACTAGAAAGAAAGAGAAGATCAAACACTGAAAGAAAGAGGGAAGAAGGGCTGGGATTAACGGGAGACTGAGACGAGGTGGGAACGCCCGGTGGCGGCAGGTGTACTGCTGTTGGTAATGTCCATGCTTTCTTGGACAAGCTCTGGGCTGAATGCATTCTTTTGCAATCTTGTTTCAGAGACAAGGAAACCCAGGCTCAGAGAGAGTAAGGAACTTGTCCAAGCTTACTCAACCAGTATATGTGGGAGGCCTGACAACCCTCCCTGTGTCTCCATTTCACAAGCCAACGCCCCAGCCACAGCTCGGGGTGACTTCCTGGGAATGGAAGCTGAGTAGTTTCTCTCCCAATGCCCTCTGAAGTAAATAGAATTCTTCTTCCTCCTCCTCCAGGCTTGAAACTTTTCTCTCTTCTCTTATTCTTTCCTTTATTCACCAAACCAGAGTTAGGTGGTGTTGTTTTCAAAGTGTCCCTAGAACATTCTCAGAAAGTCTAGACTCCACTGGGACCCCGACATCACCCAAAGGCAGCAGCATCTTTGTCTTTGAAGGTGAACCCAAGTCAGTTTAGCTGTTCACATACGTATTGTTTATTGGGATCAGTTTTCAAACATCCCACCAGCTGCATATCCGTACTTAGCAGTAAAGCAGTCAGAGTTGGCGCCTAGCCTGGGGAAGGCTGTGCCCATGATGCCAGTGCTCCGGAGCTGACAGGAGGTGGGGCTGGGTGGGAGAGACCCCAACAAACGAAGTGGAACAAAAGAGGACATTGAGAACAACGGCTCAGATCTACCTGGATCTAGTTCAGTGAGTGCGAGTGTCCGGTTGGTTTCCTAGTTTAGGATGAATAGATCAGAATCATGTGAACTGGTAACAGAAAGGGAAAATGAGGCTGAAGAAGAATGATCTGCTAGACATAAAAGTTGAATCCCACATGGGACACACAATGGAACTCTGCTTTAAAAACTTAAAAAGCTACCAGATGTGGCAGTGCACACCTTCAATCTCAGCACTCAAGAGGCAGAGGCAGGTGGATCTCTATGTGTTTGAGGACAATCTGGTCTTCATAGTGAGTTCCAGAACAGTCAGAGCTACATAGTGAGACCCTGTCTTAAAAAAATAAAACAGGGCTGGAGAGCTGGCTCAGAGGTTAAGAGCACTCACTGTTCTTCCAGAGGTCCTGAGTTCAATTCCCAGCAACCACATGGTGGCTCACAACCATCTATGATGAGGTTTGGTGCCCTCTTCTGTAAAACTGTATGCATAATAAATAAATAAATCTTTAAAAAAATATAAAACAAATTAACAAAACTTTAAAAGTGATTATTCCCATCTAACTTTATCTTTCTGTATATGTGTGTGTTGTTGTGTGACAATTTCATACATGTGATGGTTTGAATGAGAATGGTCCCCATAGGCTCATATGCTTGGTCTCAGTTGATGAAACTATTTGGGAAGGATCCAGGAGGTGTGGCCTTGTTGGAAGAGGGGTATCACTGGGAAGAGGGCTTTGAGGTTTTAAAAAGACTTTGGAGATTCCAAATTTCTCTCTTTGCTCCATGGTTATGGATCAAGATCTGAGCTCTCAGCCATTGCTCCAGAATCATGCCTGCTGGCTGCTGCCATGCTCCCTGCCATGATGGCTGTGAACTCTAACCCTTTGAAACAGTAAGCAAGCCACTTGTAGGATCTTTCTGTATAAGGCTTGCCTTGGTCATGGTGCTTTGTCACAGTAATAGGAGAGTAACTAAGACACCCACTCCATTCCTCTCCTGTACTTGGTGCTTCTGGTAAATATCTAGGGCCATCTACTGGAGCATGGGTAGCCTCTTGGGGCTGCATCCTGGGGGGAAAAATGAACTTTCTGTAAGGATTCCTGGCATGCCACATGGTGAACACAACATGGCGCTGGGTGAAATAAGAATTCCTGGCATGTAGTGGCCATGTGGTGAAGCCAACATGGTGCCTGCAGACCGGGCTGCATATGGAGGGCACACCCCTAGGCGTGGCTACATAAATCCATGCTCACTTATTCTCTTAAAAGGAGACACCATATTGCAGTCTGTCTTTTCTCTCTTCTGCTTCTCTGCCCCTGTACTTGCCTGGCAACTCTCCTGAATAAACTCATGTGTGGCCCTGATAGTGTGTGTGTGTCTCTTCCCATGAGCAAAACCAACACTCCCCCTCTCCAGTAGTCATTAATGGCCAATAGTTCCTCAGCCAGGGGTGGGACCTCATGCCCACTTTCCCACTCCATGCTGGATTTTGAATGTCTTTATCTCATGTATCTCTTGATCTCACGGTTGTTGTGAGTTCATATATGCAGCTTCCCTGCTGTGCCCTGTAGTCATCACAGCCTCTGGCTCTTACGGTCTTTCCACCCCTTCTTCCATGGTGATCTCTGAGCCTTGGAAGGACTGGTATAATATAGACGGTCCATTTAGGGCTGGGTACTCTTTACTCTCTTGTCCTCTGCACATGAACCGGCTGCAGCTCTTTGTTATTGACATAGGTTGCAAAAAGAAGCTTCTCTGATGCAGGCTGAGAGATGCACTGACCTGTGGGTATAAGGATTAGTCTTTTGGAGCCAATATACCATGTATGTACTATGTCCATTTAGCAGAATAATGGTGGTAGGTTCTCCTCTAGAGCCTACGGCTTCTCTAGGGACAGGAGCTTGATCCCCATGGCAGTGTCAGGCGCGGCTTCCTTCTTGTGAAGCAGTTGGTTACTCTCATAACATTCCATTGGCTGGCATAGCTTGCCTGGCTGGTCATCACCGCAGTTTGCAAGGTTTCCAGATGTGTAAGATTGGTGATTTCTTCTCCAGGCGTGTGCACAGCACCTTCCAGTGCTATGAAAGCTAGCCAGTGGGAATGAAGCTTCCAGAGCTGAACCAGCTTGACTTCCCCAGAGATAATTTCTCTGGAACTCTCTATATAGACTAGGCTGGCCTTGAACCCAGAGATCCATCTACCTCTGCCTCTTGAGTACCGAGATTAAAGGACTGGATTTGACATCTGTGTGTGTGTATGTGAAACTCCGGGATAACTAACCTGTTGAAGTTGGTTCTGTCCTTCTGCCACATCCATGTGGGTCTTGGGTGTGGAACTCAGATCGTAAAGCTGGGAGAGGGTGCTCCCGCTCACTGAACCACGCTGGCCCACCCCACTGCCTACTAGCCCGCTTCTCTCCATTCTAGCTCCACAACTGTTTTCTGATCAAATAAAACAATCAATTAGATTTATTTATTTACCTGTTATTTACCTGTACTGTGCCTACAGGTATGTATGTGCTTTGACTTGCTGAAAGTCCAAAGAGGGTATTTGATTCCTTGACCCTGGAATTACAGGTGGTTGTGAAGCACCACCTGGATGCTGGGAATCCAGCCCGGCTTCTCAGCAAGAGCAACAAGTGCTCTGAACCATTAAACCATCACTGTAGCCCTTTGGGGTAAGATTTAAATAATATCAAAATAAAAGACTTAAGAAACTTCAATGTCAGTAGAGTGATTTTATTTCTTCTCAGTGATGAAGGAGGCCCATGATTGTTAAATTTCGTCCAACCAACATAAAACTGTTTTCCCTTGACGCTTTTGAACCTCGGTGTCCAGAAGCCAGGGATAATGGATAGCTTGTGATTACAAAAGAAAAAGGAAAAAAAGAATCCAATCTGGAGCCATTCTCTGCTGCAGGTGGCTGTGAGTGACAGGCATCTTTTTCTTTGACTGCCCTTCCAGCCGCTGTACAATTGAAAGGGCAAACGAACTGTACCATTCTGCAAAACCCAACCTCCCAAAGGAGGGTTGGACTTCTTGGAACTGTTAAATATACAAGTGAACTTCAGGAAATAATGCAACTATTTTTCCAGAAAGAGGCCAGTGGTCACAGAATCAAAGGAAACACTTGTCACTGTGACCCCGGGACTTCCTGCTCTCCTCCAACATTTTAAAGAAGTTCAAACAGATCATGAATGGCGAACGGACGGCTGTCTGACATACCAGAAGTGTAGCTCAGTGGTAGAGTGCTTGCCTCGCCTTGCTTCTATCTCCAGCCCTGCAAAGAAAAATGAAATGAAATGAAATGAAAATAAATCAGGCTAGGAAGACAGGGAGTTTAAGGAGGAGAAGAAGAAGAAGAATCCGCTTGCCCTGGGCTCCAGTGACTGAGTCAAGGAACTCTAACACTAGTGGCCAACCAGGACTGCCTAGGGGGATGTGCGAGCGGCTAGTTTTCTAGAGCCAGCAAACGAGACTGCGGTGAACAAGAGAATGTGCAAAGGTGCTTACTCAGGGCCAGAACGTCCCTTCCTTGGAGTCCCACCGTATTAGCGCTCCTCATTAAACCGGTTACTCACAATTTCATTAACAAACAAACACACCTGGGCTACGGAGACGGCCCTGTGGGCACAGGGCTTGCCCCCAAGCCTGGCGATCTGAGTCTACTTTTCTGGACCAACACGGTAGAAGAAAGCTGACTCCGGCAGCCTGAACTCAGACCTCAGGCCGAACCTGCGCATGTGCGGAAGTACGCTCTCCAGTACTCACAACAACTGGACAAATACACGGGATACATTTTTTAAATAAAAAATATTGATGATAAGAGAATAATAATAAAAAATCCAAGCTAATACATTTTACTCATCTTTTCTGAGACAGGTTCTCACTGTGTCTCTCTATGTAGACCCGGCTGGCTGTCCTTGAACAGAGACCCACCTGCCTGGGCCTCCTGAGTGCTGGGATTAAAGGTGTGCATCACCACCGCCTGGATTTACTTACCTTTTAAACCTTACTTAATTTCAGCCTTTTCTTGATTTTCAACCTTGTGAATTACATCGTTTGAGGACCTATAGCTCAGAAAACTATAGGGTCGTGTATGCAGCCGCTGTAAGAAACCACTGAGCATATTCTCTCTTTCACTTCTGTAAGATTAACAAAGTTTATCTCACAAGAGAAATAGATTTTATATAAGAATTTCTTCTTCATCCTCTCCTGGCTCATTTAAGAGGGTTTGGGTATTTTCTCCCCACCCTCCACCCTCCTGTTTCTGATTCCTAAATTCTGGATTCCAGCTGTCAGCCACTACGCCCATCCTTCATTTCAGAGTTTCAGTTTGGGAGCCAGGGAGATGGTGGAGAGGGTAAGGGCACTTGTCCCCAAGCCTGACAATCTGGGTTTTGTCCTTGGGACCCCAATGTGGAAGGAGAAAACCGACTCCCACAGGTGGGCCTCTGACCTCCACGAGTGCAATGGTATAGCCGTGTGCACGTGTGCACACACCACGTTCACACACAAGATAAATAAATGCCAATGTGTAAAAGTTCCAAGTGTTCTTTGTGAGACTATAAAATGTCACCCCAAACCTTCAATTTCCTTTCACTATTCCTCTGTTTGTTTGTTTGTTTTTTGTTGTTGTTGTTTTGACAAGTTTTCATTTTGAAGCCCAGGCTGGCCTTGAACTTAATCCTTCTACCTCAGCTTCCTGAGTGCTGGGATCAGTGATATTCACCACTATATACAGCCTTTTTCTTTTTAAGCGATGTGTTTGGGTCAGGGTAGTGTTTTTGTTGTTAATTGTTGTTGTTTTTTTTTTTCTTTTCTGGAAAATGCAAAGTGCTCATGAAAACATGGTATCAAGCAGCGTGAAATCTATGCCCATTCTTCAGTACCATTTCTATACCTAGTTTGCTGGTAATCAGGGAGATGTAGGCATGAGCCAGAAGCAGCCCCTACCTTCGAAGTGCTGACAGTCTGTTTTGGAGGTGTAGACAGGACAGTCAGCGCTGGGGGCACAGCAGGCACAGTCTGGGGGGAGCTTGGCTTGAGTTCAGAGCACCGAGTCTCAGTGAGGGGACATATTGTTGTTACTTGAAACCATTCAGCATGTCTGAAGACAATATTGGTTGTCACAACTGGGGATGGAGAACATGCTTTTGGGATTTTGTAGGCAGAGACCCCAGGCACAACCGATAAATATCTTGTGAGGCATAAAACACAGGCTCACCACCCCCTACCTCAAAGAATTGTCTAACTCCAAATGTCAATAATTCTAAGGCAGAAAAACTAACTGATACAGGAAGAGGAAATGGAATTTGTGAGCCAAACAAAAAGGAAGGAGGGGCTGGAAAGATGGCTCTGCTGCTGAAGTGGGTGCCACCAGGGGTGAGGACCCCAGTTTAGATCTCCAGCATGCTGGCACATAACTGTACACACTGGAGGAGGAGACAGGGGATCCCTTGGTGTGTTAGTGAGCCAGTGTAAGACAGTATGTCAGTGAGAGACCCTGAGTATAAGATAAGATGGATCGTGATAGACCCTGGCCTCCCAGCATATATTCTTGTACACATACTTGAGTGCATACACATACGAAACCACACACACACACACACACACACACACACACCCCACAATACACTACACACACAGCATCACACAAATACATATACACCACACACATAGACACATATATACATACCATAAAACACATACACACCACACAGGCACTACACACATAGACATACATACATATATACATATACACATACATCACACACACACATTTAAATGCATACACAAGTGAAACCACACACACACACACACACACACACACACATGTCTTGGAACATAGCAGGGTGGCAGGTAGGACAGGGATAAATGGGAAAAGTCATTAGTGGTCCTAAGGTGGTTGATTATCTCTGTTCTTTCTTCCCACCCACATATGACTCATCTCCTTTCCTGGTAACAGAACACAGACTACTGTCTTAGGGCCACCTATTTCCAGATGCCCTGCTTAGGTGTCCTCCTCACAATGCTGGTAGCCCACCCAGAAGAACAAAGATGCAGTGTTCAGAGAAGCCATCATGGGGCAGTGTGAAAAACAAGGACTATGTTTTATGACATCTCGAGAACCCAGCTGCCCTGGTATTTACAGTTCTTACATAACTGCAGATGCGGGAATGCTCAGGCCTTGCTGTGACGCCATGAGGCATCCAGGCTCTCTCTTGCATCTTTAACATGCATGAGATTTCTTTCCTCATACTTTCAAGGTGGTTGCTAAGCCCTTTCAATTTATGGAACTAGGTCAACATTCCAGGCAGGATGAAAAAGGAAAGGAGGTAAAGGTGATGATGGGCAAGAGGTAAAGGCTTCCGGTAATGTCCTTACCACTGAATAAACTTCCGGGAACCCTCTGAACTTCCACCGACACAGGGGCTCAAACTACTATTCAGCTGTCTTCCATTCCACGAGAATCTGGAAGTTAAGTGTTTTCAAACAGGCTCCTTGAACAAAATAGAGAAAAGTAAAATAGATACTCCACAGGCTGCCAAGAATGCCGTCAGCACGCTGTAAGACAGGAAATTAGAATAAACACTCCATAGGCTGAAAATGCTGGTGAGCATAGCGGCATTTTGTGTCCATGATGAGTCAGCCTGAGGCTGAATTCTGTCTTCCAAGGTGATTTAAAGAATGCTCTGTCATTTAGAGTATATTGTAGACTGTGCATGGCGGAGCATGCCTGAAATCCCAGTCCTGGGACACAGATTGTCAATTTGAGGCCATTGAAAACATAAGCCACAAAGAAATGAATGAATGTGTAGTGGAGATCAGGTACCATCACCTTGACTTAGAGATACAGCCTATTGGCCAGCATAGATCTGGAAATCACTTATGGCCTTGGGGCCCAGTATTCAGGGAGTGGACAAAGAGCCAGTCTAAGATTGAGGCCTACGTACTCCTTGGGCCCTTCTGCTGCTCTCTCATGATCTGAAGGACTGTTTAATCTCTTATATCAGTGAGTGCTCTCCTCTGAACCCCTTAATAAATATTAATCCTTTTTTTTATCAGTTGCCAGCGATTATTACATACGATAGTATCTGGTGCCTGATGTGGGGCTTGAACCCATGACCCTGGAATTGAGAGTCTCATGCTCTATTGACTGAGCTAGCCACATTTGACACCAGATATTATCGTATGTAATACCACTGGCAACTGATAAAGAAAGGTTAATATTTATTAGGTGGTTCAGAGGGGAACACTCACTGATAGAAGAGATTAAACAGACCACTTCTTAGGAGGCTGAGGGAGAAGAAGGCTTTGAGAGCAGTCTAAACAATATAGCAAGCCATCATCTCAAAACAAAACAATTCCTTTCTCCCAAAACTTGGTGCTTATTGGGTGCCTAGTGGCATTTGGGACTATAATTATATATGATAAACTCTCCTCTAAGAAGAAATTATAACTCACCAACTTTTTATTATTCTTTTATTTGTTATTAGCATGTATATGTGTATGTATATGTGCATGCACGCAAGAAGAGGGGGAGTGCATCTGTTTCATGTATGGAGGTCAGATTTCGGCTTGTGGAGTCTGCTGTGGGTTCCAAGGCTCAAACTGGGGTCATCAGAAATCCATGGCAATCACTTTATCTACTAAGCTATCTCACTGGTCCCGTTTTCTTTTTTATTATTAACATGGGGTCTCAGATAGCCTTGACTGGCTTTGAAGTCATAACATAGGCAAGGATGGTCTTGAATTCCTGATCTTCCTGTGTCTACCTCCTGATTGCTAGGACCAGAGGCATATGCCACCATACTAGATTTTCACATGTATTTACTTTTTGTTATTTTTATGTATTTTGTGTATGCATGTTTTGTTCTCAGGTATGTCTGTGCATCACTGGTGTTTCTGGTACCTATGCAGGAGAGAAGCTGGCCTCAGGTCCCCTCAGAGTGGAGTTACAGACAGTCGTGAGCGGTTGTGTGGAATCAAACCCAAGTCCTTCAGAGCAGCCAGTGCTCTTAACCACTAAACCATAGCTCCAACCCTCATATTTATTTTAAAATATTGATATATTTGGATTTATGCTTACCAATTCATTTCATGTTTCTAGTTATTCATTTCATGTTTCTAGTTATTCATTTCTTGTGGTCTTTCTTTTTCTTTCTTTCTTTCTTTCTTTCTTTCTTTCTTTCTTTCTTTCTTTCTTTCTTTCTTTCTTCTTCTTCTCCTTTTTTTTTAAAAAAAAAATCTTTTTGTGGTGCTGGGAATGGAAGGAACCCAGGGTCTTGTTTAACCCAGCTCTCTTCCGTTGAGATGCACCCTTGCCCTGTCTTCCGGTGAGATGCACCCTTGCCCTGTCTTCCGGTGAGATGCACCCTTGCCCTGTCTTCCGGTGAGATGCACCCTTGCCCTGTCTTCCGGTGAGATGCACCCTTGCCCTGTCTTCCG